>JAFREE010000150.1:0-58288 GCA_019400425.1 Hymenochaete sp. R1
AAGATACATACTTTAGCCACAAGTGCACGAGGTTCGATGGTGTACTGTTGAAGCGGCTTCCTAACAGATTTCCCGTACGCAAAAGCTGTCACCTGAAACATCATAAGTAAGAAATAACATAAGCGAAGAAAGAAGAAATGATACCCACTCTATCACCTTTTGCCAGATCAGTTACTCCTTCACCCACTGAAGCGATGATGCCTGCTCCTGCTAGACCAAGAACGTGAGGGTACGAACTGGCTTGAAGAAGGAATCCATAATCGGTCTGGTAGACGTCGACAGGGCTGAGTGCAGCAAACTTCATCTCAATGAGCACTTCCCCTTGTCCTGGGGTTGGTGTACTCAATTGGACTTGTTCAACCTTGCCCAATGCAGTTGTTGCGATGCCAGTATGGAAGCTCATGATGAGTGAAGAGTAGTAGTAGGGATTGGGAAGAAAGCTGATCTGTTATGTTGACTTTTAACTGCGATTCAACCATGCTTTATATAGATTTTTTGAAGCGACATTGATTTCTCAGATTGAAAGATTTCGAGTAGAGATCGATCGATAGATGACCAAGATCGCCACCTCTCCTTTGTCATTTCGACCAAAGCACGCAATGAATGTAGTCTCTTACCTTGTCGCTTAAACCTAAGGGTGAAACCATTTAGAAAGGAACAAAGGAGCAATTGATGGATGACCAAGAATATCTTCCCTCCTTCATAAGCAAAACACGTGATGTAGCCCTTTCTATTTCGGGTGTGAGACACTGCGTCAGTCATCAGCAACTGAATCGCGTGTGGGTTGGCATTGCCACTGATGAATAGAGAGGGAAAGAGGTTTGGGTCATCTTAAAGAACGAAAAAGATAGCTTGGAATCTTACTCACTGAAGGCACTGGAACATCTTGCTCCGGGATATTGATAGATTAAATGAGGGTTTTCCATCAATATAATGTTTACAGCGAAGGAAAGCATATCGATATTATGGATGGCACCTAGCGCTTCCAAATGTGAAAATATGCAGCAATGCATGGCATTCAAAGAGACTACCCATTGATCTCACACACGAAGAGCGTCAGGCAGTCCTTATACACACAGATATGACAGTAATCACACTCACTTAATCAAGACATAATGCAAAATGCATCGTTTCCTTTACTCGTCCTATCACTACCGTCAATCACCTCCGCAAATACAACGACCATCCACACGGCCCACTTCTTCCGTTCCGAACGTCGACGTCGAGATATAACGCTTCCAGCCATCCAAGCATGCCAAGGATATTCAACACTTATCTCTCCTCCTCCTCCTCCTTCATCATCACTTGCAGGTGGTCTCATGCGCCAAAGTGGATTGTGTTCGAATAACGTGGGTAATACCACCTTTCGAGCTCGAGATTCTTGGTGTGCAGTGGGATGCGTTGCTACCCAATCGATGTCTTCAATACATTGCAAATATCCAGCGTCACTTCCAGGGTTAGATAAACATGCTCGAATGACGCAAGGCGCTTTGAGTGGTGTCATATGCGAGGTATGGTAGCAGGTCGGCTCTTTGGAGAACACTGGTATCGACCCAGGCATCGAAGCATCGAAGCACACGTGTGCAATTTCAACGCCTCTTTCGTATTCCAAATGATCTCGTAATCGAACCTGAAAACCGTCGAGATGGAGATTCACTGTTCAAGGGGGAAATTCAACGTTCTGTAAAAATCAGGAAATAACAGTAAAACAATCCCACGCTGAGCATCCATAGACTCATTCCTAGAGATCTGACACGGATTCCATGAAAAGATATAGTCGCGGGTAATGCAAGGGAAGAATGCAGGAAGAATATTGAATGCTACCATATCCGAACAATCTGTCACACTCGACGGTCTCAATCTCACAAACACAGTACACTCATCCCCACTGCGTACCAATCCCTCGGGGCAATCCACGAGCATGGAAGTCACGCAGTTAGGTGAATCAGTGATACACGTTCGTTCGATGAGTTCCGTGGTAGATGTCAACCATCCAAGTTTACCGTGTAAAACTTTGACGGCTTCACTTTCATCTGAAGCGAAAACATAGGAAGCATTGGGAGGAAGCACGACGAGGGATATAATGTATCCAGCTATATCGATGACATCCGTCTCCCAGACAAATGTTGGTTTAGAAGAGATAGAAAAGACGAGTTTTGCATTTTCTATACTTGCCCTGACTGGAGAAGAGACAAAGGATCGATGAAGGACTGTCGCATGTTCTGGTTCATTCATTGAAATGAAAGCCAAATCCTACCGATGAATTGACATTCAGTTTCGGCAATTTGACAGATAGAATGTCGTTCTGACCCATTTATCTCTACCGAAAAAGTGACCAGACGCAATATTCAATGCCGATTCATCGTTGATTTTGTATTTGACGAATCCATCGACATCGACGTTGAAGTAATACAAGCCTTTACTCGAGACTGTAGGTAGAATGATCAGTAAGGGAATTAGAGGAGGAAATGCAACCTTACTTGGAGAAGAAACACTCGCAATGATTTCATCATTTCCGTCTCCATTAAAATCCTGGCATAGGATATCAAGAATAGAGGCTCCTGGTCCGAAGTCCTCCAGTAAAGTTACTCTCCATAGAGTGTCTCGAAACTTGCATCCATGGCTTGATGCATCCTTCAAAAGAAGGTATATAGAACTGCCTTGATTGGCCTAGATTGTGGTTAGTAGAGTGAAGGATAAATTAAAGATTTACATACCTCGCAACACGCAATGTAGCCGTGAACATCTGACCCAAGTCGTCCTATACATATCTTACCTGGATGAAAGGGAAGTTCTTCCTTCACCAACAATGGTTTATGCTGCCATCGAGTCCCTTGAAACCATACCACAGACAATCCTTCGTGGCTGGAAATGACAATATCGTCCAATTCTCCTTTTGATCCTTTGATGGTAATACATCCTTGAATGGCAGTAAATACTGAATCCATAGCGAGCGTGATTAGCCAAGGTTGTTGAACGTGCACATTCCTAGGTCTGGTGAAAATCACCAATGGAGTATGAGAGTTCCGTCGAATGGATATGGCAATCGTGAGGAGTTGAAGAGAGAATGTATTCGTGAAATGTCCCGCTTCAAGAAATTCATCAGCGAATCATGGTAGAACGATGGACAGCGAGTCACCTTTAATGACATTGACACCGGGATAATGACCAATGGTACGACTGGTCCAGTCACCTTCGTCTGTTCCAAAGTTTTCTAGCCACATGACTCGATTATTGTGTGATGATTCTTTTGCACTAGCCGTGATTACAACTGAAAAGAAATCCATTCAGTTAACACTTAATCTTTTGTTGATTGCAACTCACGGTCAGTGAATCCATTATTGGTGATATCTATGGCAGTAACGGAAGAGGCATGTATGCGAGATTGAATATCGACAGGTTGCCATTTGTACAGTGTCTCCTCGTCAATTATCCTTCGTGTCATCGGCATCAATGGGCACCCAGTATCGCAAATTTAATGGCTTACCCTTCGTCGAAATCTATGTTCCGTGGGTTTCTGTATAAATTTATTGTTGGTGAAGCATCCAGCAGGCTACAAAGGATAAGATCGTCTAATCGCTTCTTCTTGACTTGCGATGAGAAACTGATGATGGATGTTGGAGAGGCATTAGATGGTCCAGATATATTCTGTTCGGTAAATAGAGGTAGAGAGTGTTCGATCATCGAACTGAGTTATCAACATGGAGGTTAGAGGTTGGAAGGAAAGCCATCCGTCCACAGAACATCGAAGTGATCGACGCGCCTCTTTTGTTTTT
The DNA here is from genome assembly GCA_019400425.1 of Hymenochaete sp. R1. Classification (NCBI taxonomy): domain Eukaryota; kingdom Fungi; phylum Basidiomycota; class Agaricomycetes; order Hymenochaetales; family Hymenochaetaceae; genus Hymenochaete; species Hymenochaete sp. R1. The sequence goes on from JAFREE010000150.1 coordinate 3,777, forward strand.
GTTTTCTCGGGTTTTGTTTCTCTTTGCCTCTCACTCTCCTCATGGATCCTTTCGAAAATATGAATCACCAAATTACAATTCCATTGACACAAAAACTACATCTATGACGACACAGTGCTTCGACCTCTGCTACCTCTGCACGAACATACAATCTTTACATGAACCAGGGAGCCTCATACCCCCCGATACAAACTATTTTACTAGCCTGGGATCCAAGTACGTCAAGCATGCCTATTGCGAAGGCCATCGTAGAGAGTAATGGTTATGAACTATGGGTTTGCAGACCGCGACGGGGTTGTCGAGGATGGAATGGGTTGAGAGATGGATTGTTGGGAGTATGAAGGAGCTTCGATACGTGGTGGGATAGGACATCCAGGTTCGGGAGTCTCAGAGAGAAGGAACATGTCAGCCAAAGGTCTATGAATGAGGCTGACAGATGACATACCTTTCCTCTATGCCACTTCGACGGCATATTCATATCCTTCGATCAATCTTCGCGCGCCTTTCCATGACGCAGATGCAAGTGGATGTCCACGATGGGCTGGACTATCCGAGCCATAGGGCGAGTCGGCCTTTGAGGGTTGACGCGAAAGGCTGACCGCCATTGAGAGTTGGTGGGGAGAGAAAGGAAACTGCAAGCAGGCTTCACGAGGTCGTGGGATGTACGCACACGATATACTCGATGGTTGGTTGACTGGGAAGCGGCTGGCATGCAGGTGGCACGACGAGTAACTGGGTTGTCGAGAGAGCAAGACTGTCGAAGGACCTAACAGGTATGCTCATAGCTACGCGGTATGCCGGGGGTGTCATCCACGATGGGTCGGATGACGATGGCTACTACGATCCTGGAGCTTCTTGAGTGACGGACTATGAGTGTTCGCAACTGGACCCATAAGGGAGACCTCGACCAGACGCATGAGGGTAGGTGCGCGACTTGGCCATTAGAGGAAACCCTTTGTTGGGAGCAGATGCAAGTCAGAAGACAAGAGAGCGGCGAGGGATTCAAGATGCAGTTGGTCAGTTCTTATACACTTGAAAGAGTCAGCCCTTCGAGATCCTCTTCTGGAACGTGGCTAACAAGCCAAATAGAGCCAAATGTTAGCCTCAGTCTTATTTTGAAGGCGATTTAGATGTTTGTTGGAATCCTTAAAACAAAATCTCATTTTGGCTTGCATAACGACATGTAAATCATTCATTGAATTGTATATGTATATGGCTAAAAATCAATCCCAATAACAAGTTTATTTCCGCTCACTTTGTTACTTCTGAAGAGCTCAAACGCCTCTTGAGCTCGATCTAACATTGAACCTTTGATAAAAACTTGCAAAGGATTTGGTTGAATAAGGTCATCCTGTAAGAGTTGCGGCAGTATCTTTGGCATGAAATTATCCCTGACAATCGGGTCCTGTAAAGCATTCTGTTCAGCGGCAATCCTTTAACACTTAGAATAAGTTGTGGTACTCACATCTTGGTTGCGGAATGTATACACCGGGATAAGGTTCGCCTGAGGAATGACTTCCGCGGCCCATTTCGGAAGCTCGAAATGCAATGCACTATCTTTCCCATTCACGACTTGATCACCATCCTTCATCGGCATGAGCAGCGCGACTCTTCCACTAGAGGCCACTGCTGGTGCATAAGCCTCCATACTTGGTCGCGCGCAGATACTGTCAATGACTATCGACGCTTTGGCTCCACCCGAAGCAGAAAGAATCTTCTCGGCGAGGTTTGCATCTCGATAATCAATGCACGCTTTTGCCCCGAAGGACTGAAGGAGACTGTGGTGTCTCGCAGAAGCAGTCGCGACTATGTTCAGGTATCCGGCTAGCTTGAGTAGTTGGACCATGAATTGGCCAGACGAAGAGCCAGCGCCGTAGATCAGGATAGGGACGTTTGCTTCCTCAGGAGGTAGAGTACCGGGGAAAACATAGGAAGGCGGTAATGGAAGGCCGAGAGCAGCTGAACTGAAAATGGTGTACATAGCGCATTGGTAATTATCCGGGATCGATGCAGCAGCGACTAGTGAATATGTGTCTGGAATCTTAAAAGTAATATAAGTATCGGTATGAGTGAAAAAAAATGCCTGAGAGGGTCAAAAAGCACATACCTTAGCTACCAGCGTATGCGGAACCGCGCTAAATTCTTGTAGTGGTCGATGGCGGGTTGCGCCATACGTGTAAGCAGCCACCTATCACAGGTAAAACGGTTAAGAACGATGGAGTCCAACGAATACCGATCCCATTTCGTACCATATCGCCCTCTTTCAAGTCCGTAATGTCCTTTCCGATCTTCTTAATGAATCCAGCAGCAGCGAGCCCTGGTACGTGTGGATATGGATCATTATCAAGAAGCACACCCTGATCGACTTGATATGCATCCGCTGGGCTTAAAGCTGCAAATTTCACTTCAACTAGTACTTCGCCAGGATTCAGAATTGGCGTCGGAACTTGGACTTGCTCGAGAACCCCGAGTCCTGTTGCAGCAATCGCCTTGTGCGTCGTCATTCGCGAGACCTGTGGTTTGTGAGAAAGAAATATTCAATGATATGATACGAACTGCGTCCAGTACACGGGTTATTAAGGAAAGTTTAATGACTAGGCTAAACTATGAAGCCTCTTGTTGATGGCTTGGTCAGCTTAGTAGAATAGCGTGCGCCAATTTCACAATTATTGAAGATGAGAAAGATGACTAAGACCAAAGAAACTCCGACTAGCGTTGGTAGCAACATAATAGAACCGTCTATTTACCATGGACGTAGTTATAAGAATAGTAAAGGCGGAAGACGGTCCTAACGGAATGAACGACTTACAACTAATAAAAAGGAAACTTGCAGCTCCTATATAAATCTGGTCCTCTCGAGCCCAGGGGTCGGGCTCGGTGTTGGCACGTCCTCTCCCGTAATCATCGCAGGCTTCGACATGAACGACTGGTTTGCAGGCATCAGCGGTGCGTTCATCGTAATGGGCTCCGGATTTACATGATCTGTCGGCGTTGTCGAGCCAGAGTGTTGCGAGAGATCGCATTTCTCCTCAGCAGCCTTGACTCTCTGGAGAAGTCCGTTCTTCTCAAAATTTAGCTTTGTTTCATCGCTACCTGAACTAGCTTCGGAGATCGTGAGGTCTTCGATGAGTTTCTTTTCCATGGTTTCTTGAACGGGTTTTGAGGGCGGCGGATCTAAGGGGAAGAGGTGCCCATTCACACGTTCTAGGATGCTTGCTTCGATCGCGCGCATTTCCTCCTCTCCGTTCCATAACCCACTCACGTAATCGTTCAAGTCCTCGTAAGACCTAGATCTGTGTAATTGTTGATGAAGTGCTTGGCGGTCAGCTTTCTTCACGCTGAGGTTGGCTCCCTTGAATTGGTGGATACAAAACTTTGTGCTCGAGAAATGATTTCCCAAGTAACGAGCCTACTTCTTTGATTAGATTTAAGGTGATAGTTGTGGAAGACGCTTCACTTACAAGTCGAACGTAGGAGGGAGTGAAGGTATCTATTAAATCCGCGAGTGGAGAAGGGGAAAAGCAGGTCGGGTTTGCTTCTGCTGCTGTTGCAATCATACAGGAATGTGCGCCTAAAAATTATTTCAGCGCAGGGTAGCGTTGCTCCTGATATCATTCATGCTCACCAGTGATATCCCGTATTCGAATGGCGTCCTCGCGACTTACACAGTCGCCGTTCTCGATAACAGTCACCCCTTTGCCCAGCCCTTCCACAAACTCGACTATCTCCCTTAACCTCCCTATTAACGCCCGTTCTTTTGGCCTCATATTCCTCGTTCGACAATGTACTGTCAAGTTACTGATTCCTGTATTGACTATTTTTTCCACAAGCTTCAGTGTTTCCTTTTGATCAGGCAATAGACGAATTTTTGCCGAGACGGTGATTTCAGGAGGCATGGCCTCCCTGAGAGCAGTCAATATCGAACATAGTAATTCTGGATTCGTGAGTAGCGCTGCGCCCATCCCACCCGACGTGGAAAACGGCTTTGGGCACCCGCAGTTCAGGTCGATCCCAGATACGTCCTGTTGAACTATCTTCGCGGCCTGTACGGCAAGTTTTGGGTCTGCCGAGCCAATCTGATAGATGAGATAGGGTTTCTCGACGGGATGTGTCGTAAACATAGCTTTGGAAACGCCGTTGTATGAGACGACACCCGTCTGAGCTACAAAATAATTTAGCATAGCGTAAAAGGGAAAGAAACAGAGACTCACAGTCTACGATGCGTTCTGAGTGCAGGATGGCTTTATCGACAATTTCGGGACCCCATACTAGCCTTGCACCATATTTGAGCGAGAATAGCCTTGTAGGCACTGAACGAAGTCGTTTCAGTGCAATGCATTGAACAAAAGTTTGATTAACGCACAAGCTCCCGAGCGGACCATAGGTGCAAGCATAACACCGTTCCTGAAGCTTTCTGGCGTCAAATGATCAACTCTTTGGCGCTTCGTGGGCCTCGGCGAGGATGGAGGTGATGCACTACCCTCTCTGCGCGCCATGTGTTTTAAGTTGGATATGTACAAATTGGTGCAGGATTTGAGGTACTTTGTGAAGTTCAAAAGGCGGTCTGACATGAGCTAGGCCATTAAAGTTGCTTCCGACGATATTATCCTCAAGGAGGTGAGTCGTGAGCCAAGAAGAAAGGTATCAAAGGTGAGGTTGAAAGAAACGTAGATTCTTAGAAGTGGAATACCCGCTGATTGTATCGCACAAAGGTAAGGTAATGATCGGCATGATCGGCTCGCTGTTTACGGAACCAACTTTGGCCCGTTGCTAGCTCACTGGCACACACCTTGTCTCCGATCCTGCAGTCTATATTGCGATGTTTACCGGTCTGGTTGGTTCCATATGATTCTGAGGCTCTTCTCACTCATCAAGCTACGTATTTCAGGTCGAACACCTCGGTCGCATCTCAAAGATTGATCGAGATGGGGGAGGGTGCAAGCTAACCATTGGGCATTCTGCTCCCATCCTCGGAGATTGTCATATCGGAGACTCTATAGCAGTTAATGGTGCTTGTTTGACGGTCACAGAGTTTGAGGCGGGCGAGTCGAAAGATGGTGGCTGGTTCTCTGTTTGGCTTGCGAACGAGACGTTAAGCAGGACAGAATTGGGTACGTTTTTATCCCGATCCTAAGCAAAGCGCGTATGCCGACAACGACCGTCAGGTGAACGAAAAGTAGGAGATAACGTCAATCTTGAACGAGCAATGGGAGCGCACGTCCGCTTTGGGGGACATTTTGTGCAAGCTCACGTCGATACGACTGCTACAATCATTTCTCGCATACCAGATGGCGATTCTGTTCGCCTAACATTTGAGCTGGCTCCCCCCACTTCCAATGTCCCATCAGTCCAACAATACATCATCCCAAAGGGATACGTGGCACTCGATGGTGCCAGCTTGACCATCACGCAAGTCGATGATTCATCACGTACATTTGGTGTGATGCTGATTCAGCACACACAAGAGCGGATCACACTAGGCTCAAAGAAAGTTGGAGAGAAGGTGAATGTTGAAGTGGACATGGTTGGGAAGTATGTTGAGAAGAGTGTCGTTGCCGCTTTGGGCGGGCAAGGAGGTCATGATGGAATACAGGCAATGGTAAGAAAAGTAGTAGAGGACGTGTTGAAAGAGAAAGGAATAGCGTAAGGTTGAATATATGCACTTAGATTTTACTGTTTCCACGTGTTGATGATCTACTCCCGAAGTCGAGACTCGAGAGACTCGAGTCGACCTCAGCCCTCAACGACCGGCTCTTCGCAACGCAGCAAGCCTGCGCAGCACCAACCATCATCTTCGTCCTCGACGGCGACGACGACAACGCCCATGGCGCCCAATTTCCTCTCAAAATTCGTCAAGAATAATCCGACGCTCTCGCCAGATTCAGGAGAGTCTCGTGCTCGCACTGTCTCGGATGTCGGTCCACTCCGGAGCAAGACCGTCTCAGCCATCGTCGACAGCAATAATCAAACTCCCTCCGTCGTTCTCACCACAGACAACAGTGATTCTCCCGTGCAGCCCTCAACGCCAGGGAGCTTGCATAGATCCAGCTCGTTTCAAGACAGAGAACGTCGCGCTCGCTCAGAGTCCTTGCCGCCGGCGACAGATGCGACACCCAGCAGTGCTTCCCCCTCAAACTCCCCTCTCAACCCCAAATCAAGCTTGAAATTTCGTGAGAATACTATAAGTTCGCCATCTAGTTCTGCCTCCGTACAAGGTCTGGGAATCGATCTCGGCGGCTCAGAGCTGCCTAATGAGAGTCGTCAGTCATCTACAGTGACGACAGACGGCATTCCAGCTTCCTCTTCCAACGGCTTCGACCGACTACGGCATAAGCTTTCCTCCAAGTCCCTGAAGAGTCAGCGCAGGTCTTCTCCAACCCCTCCACCAGACACTCTGCCTTCAGTCACTTCACCTTCTTCCGTGGGACAAGAAGTCGACGCACCAGAGCGCACGAGGTCATTGGAACTTGTAGATTCGCCCACGTCAGACATCACTCCAACGACGGCAGGCTTTCCTCCTTCGTTGAGTGACCTCGAGGTATCCACGCTCTCACCCGCATTGAGCACCACCAGTGCAAAGTCGGGGTTCTCGCTCCAAGCGAGCGTTTTGGACTCAGATTCGGTCTCCATTGCATCTACAAACAAGAGACGCCCATGGCAGTCGGGTTCGACTGGCAAGAAACGTAAGCCAACCGGACTTGCAAGTGCAATTGCTTCTTCAGGTCTTGCGATGGCCAACCCAGGTATGACTCAATCGCTTGCGTCGTTTGCGCCACCTCCTCCCATTCCTCCCAATGCGTCGCCACGCTCGCAAAACCCTCCCAGACGGTCGTTCTCAGGCGGGTCTGGCCATCATCCAAAGTCACCTTCAACAGTGAGCAGGACGCGCGTCAACGGCGCAATTAGTGTGCCGTCGGAGAACGGGACGGAAGGATACTATACGGATGACTCGGACTCCGAGGATGGATTGGACCTGGACGATGTGGACATACCTGTGACTGGGTTTGCTGTGGCGAGCAATAAGCGTAACGCTGACTTTCATGAGATGTTTCAATCAGTCCCAGAGGGCGACTATCTCATTGAAGGTGAGCGAGACAATGCCATACCTGTTCATGCCCGCCTTTTGACACCAATCACTAGATTATGGATGTGCACTTCAGCGCGAAATTCTCATCCAAGGACGTTTATACATATCGGAGAATCATATCTGCTTCCATGCTAACATCTTTGGTTGGGTGACCGATGTGCGTAAACCTCAAGCAGATTTAAAATTGCCTTGTCTAATTACATTTTAGCTAATCATCCCCGTAACGGAGATTCTGTCTGTAGAGAAGCGTATGACAGCCATCTTTATCCCCAATGCCATCCAAATCACCACCCGAACTACGAAATACACCTTCGCGTCCTTCCTCTCTCGTGACACAACATACGACGTCATTCACAACGTCTGGAAACTTTCTCGTCCCGACTCTGAGTCGATTCGATCTGGGTCGATACCCTCTGGATCTAGTGTGCCACTCTCGAACCCAAACGTTTTGACCCCTTTAGATGGTGGAGGCCCTTTAAGTCCCTTTTCGGGCTCTCCTACGAGTTGTGATTGTGCCGAAAAAGGGGGACATTACTCAAATACGTGCATGGAGACGATTTTGCCAGGAACACCAGAGACAATATACAATCTCATGTTCACCAGCGAGTTCATTAAAGACTTTTTGAGGAATGAGCAGAATTTGAAGGGTAAGGGATATTCCACTTACCTTTGAATGCTTTCCTAACTCTAAGTTTCAGACCTTCAAATCTCCGATTGGATACCTGATGCCGAATCAAAACTACTAACTCGCAAATTCTCATACATAAAGATCCTTAATGGTGTTGTTAAACAAACAAAGTGTGAACTGTCGGAGGAGATGCGCCACTGCAACTTTGAAGAATTCGTTTCGATGGAGACAACGACGCGCACGCCTGATGTGCCCAGTGGCAATGTCTTCTCTGTGAAGACGCGTACTTGCATAACATGGGCTGGGGTCGCGTCGACAAAGGTTGTCGTGTCCTCGCAGGTTGAGTGGACCGGGCGAAGCTTCATTAAATGTACGTAATCATCTCTCAACATAGTCGGCAGCGGTTTAATAATTTCATTCCAGCGCTGATCACGAATGCGTCCATCGATGGCCAAAAGACGTACCATGCCGAACTCGAAAAGGCTATGCGGAAGTACATCGCAGAACACAAGAATGAGTTTTTGCCAGAGGGCATCGAAGTCATCGAGCCCGTCTCCGAAGTAGTTGTTGACAGGGAAGAAGCCGAAGCAGGTCCGAGAATGTCATTTGAAGAGGCGAACAAGAAGCGCGAGCACGAACGTAACCAGCGTGCTACACAATGGGCCTTCGACACAATCATGGGTGCATATAGGGTTGCAAAGCAGTCGACGCTTGACGCTCTCGACCTCGTCGGCGATGCATGGGACCAATCAAGCAGCACGACGATCCTATACTTTGTTATCGTCGTCCTTGTCGCCAGCAATCTCTGGACGTTGCTCATGGTTGGGCGACGCGAAGAGGTTGGGCGGAGGAAGGAGATGATCAAAGTCGAGGAGCAGAAGAAATGGGTATCGAGCATCGTGTCGGCGTTGCATGAGGAACGTAGACAAGAGAGTGGTTGGCTAGGCGTCGCAGGCCCTACAACTCGAGAAGGGATGCAGGTCGAAATTGGAAACTTGGCGACCGCGTTGGATACTATCGAGGAGCGGGTAAGGTCGCTCAAACGTTCGTTGAAAGACTTGGATTAGGACGGCGCTGGTGTTGCGATAAACATGATCATTTATTCCATTCCTTTATTTTCCCTAATTTCTTACTTACCTGGTTTACTGCGTTTGCTCACTCTCGTTCTCATTTTTTCCCCTTTTGCTTTCCTTGCGGACTATTGGAAACTCGTGTATCTAACAGGTTCCTGCTCCCTATTCCGGAGTCAAAGGAAGAAATTAACTCGATCAGCTATTAAGCTCTACGATTTGTTAGGCAAGCTCCCTCAAAGTTTGGAGAAGGCGCATGCAGGTGCTGTCTTCTTACGGCTCTTGCCGACTTTGACAAGACCTCAACCAACTTTTTGAAACCTACCTCCGCCGCAGACATTGCGTACCTTAGCTCTATCGTATCTCCGACCCTCAGTATGGTCTCCTCCATTCATCAGCGCGCATTGCCGCGAGCTCGGACCGAACCCTGTTGATGGTCGGGAGGCGCAAATTTCAGGGATGAAGAGCGGAGGACTGCAGCGCAACGAGCCGGCTTTGTTTTATTGATTTGGGCTTCTTCAAGCCAGTTGACTCAAGCGTACATAACGATGCAACGTCCAACTATTCGGCGTAGAAATGATAAGTGCAATTTTGAAATGAAAAAAAATTACGTAGATTTGCATGAACTTGAGTGAGAATGACGAGCATCATGTTCATTAAGGCCTGATTCAGAGGATCTGATTATCGGAGAAGAACTTGAATCAGGCCAACTGATCAGGACGCGCGTGCGATCAAGCGCCCGAAGTGACTCTCCCAGTCACCCTCACGTCATCTAACTATGCCACCTTGGAATTCTACAAAAACAAAGGTCTGCAACGTACTCTAAGAAGTTATATTGATTCGCTAACTAGGCGTATGCATAGGTTCAACTTCGGTAGGGTCATTTCTACCGCATCGCCGTAGAGAGCTTGTGGCACGCAGTGCATACATCCGGGCACGAGCGTGGACGCGTGCTCGGTGCTCAAGCTCCTGTGGTTGTCATCGAATATAGAACCATCTGAGTGACTGAGGATAGCATTGCAGTGCAACGACTCCGTTTGCTTCAGGAGAAGAAAGAAGCTCAGGCCAAGACCGCCAGACGCGAGATCGCGACACTTATCGAGCAGCAGAAGCTGGAGAAGGCGCGTGTCAAGGTCGAGTCAAGTGCGTAGAGGAGTCTTTATTCTCGTAGCCCGGGATCTAACGAATTGCCTACATGTACGTTATGGTTGTGCGCTTCTACAACACTGGACTATAGTCATCAATGAAGATATCCATGTTGAGTTGCTAGAGCTGCTGGAGCTCTATTGCGAGTTGCTCCTCGCTAGGTTTGGTTTGTTAGACCAGAAGTTCGTTTTTTCTCTCCTTCGTCACTTAAGATTGCATGATATTCATACATCGCCGCGAAGTACTCGCGAACCGGATCCTGGAGTATCGGAGGGCGTATGTGCGATCATCCATTCCGCTCCTCGAACGGAGCTGAAAGGTCCGTCGGCGTTCCGACGCCTTGTGTACTTGAATGATCCAGATGATAATCTGATACTATGGAACACCGTTCGATGATACGTGTACAGAACTTCATATTTTGCGGGACATGCTAATGCACAAGTACGGTCGGGATTTTGCTGTCGCCGTCATGGAGAACAAAGATGAATGCGTGAGCGAGAGGGTGAGTGTCATTTTCTAATCTACCATCGCTCAGGCGCCACCGCCGCGATTGCGATTACATGTAGAGCACTTCGCTCGTGCTTGTGACCGATGCCCTGAGTTGACTATATGCGTTCTTCACTCAGGTGATGAAGAAGTTAACATACGCGACGCCGCCCGAAGAGCTCGTAAATGCGTATCTGGGAGAGATAGCGAAGGGCTATGGTATTGGCTGGTCACCACCAGGCCCAACGGGTGTCGACGAAGGCGACTCCAAGGGCGACGGCGAAGGCGGAAGCAAGGTGCGGGCTCTCGTCACTGTCTACATAGAGTACCCCAGGTCTCAATACTCGCGTTTCTTGATACCAATTGCGCTTGAACAATTTCATATTATACTTAGGAGGCGGGCAAGGAACTGCCGCTCGACCAGCCACTCGCCATCGCTAACAAGATCGCAGCCGACGAAAAGGCACCCACGCTCCCTTCGCTCCCCACCGCTAGTGGAGACACGAAGGCGGTTGGGATTACGGCGTCACGGTCCGCCAGTTCGTCGCAGAAGAACGGCCAGGACGACGAATTTGCGCTGCTTGCGAAGCGTTTCGAGGCGTTGAAGAAGCGATAAAGATGCAATCTACACGTGTAAAAGTATCGTGCGCGTCGAAGTGTCGGGTAGGTAGGTCACTACAGTACGAAATCCCACTCACCTCTTCAGACTCGAAGTCTTTCCGACACGAACGACTCAGATGCGTATAAACCGCCGCCGCCGAAAAGTGCGGTGAGGTGTGGGTCCCTGAATTGCCATTTTCATCGTTAACCCCGGGCTCGCTGTACTTCCTGTTTGTGTCAAATGTATGTGCCTCCCTTTCGAACTCAATTCAATCGATACTTCGCGCCTGCAATTACTGCAACGGAACTAACGGCGACCCTCCGCTCTTTCAACTTCTTCTTCACCAAGCTTCCCGCAGGCATCTGAGCTTATCGCAGTCCCCATCAACCATCTCATCATATCATCCATCTTCTGCGTTGTAGTCCTTCTTGGCTGGTATTTTCATGCACTGAAGTGCGGTTGCGCTGTCCGATACGAATCGCCAATTCACGTGATGCATCGACTGCAAGCAAAAACCGCTTTCGCCATCTCGATTGTAATTCAGTGTTATCACCGTATACCGCGAACCGAATCCGGGTCGAGGACGGGAGAAGCCCGTGCAAGATCATCAAGCGCTAGAATCCTATTCAACCTCTAATCTGATTGGCGTACACCTCGTACACCTCTTTGCTTCTGGGTCTTTCGATCTTCGTCCCCAAGTGCCGAAGCCTCATACCAATTCCTCAATCTTCTTGCACTGTATTCACGGATCCTGGTAAATGTAGGAGCTGGGCGTTCGGCCGTGCTATCGGTCCTCGACGTCGGAAGAAGGATGCTATTCAGACTTAACGTCTTGGGGACCATGGACGATCCCACCAGCGCGAGCTCCTCGATTTGGTGAAATGAATAGCGAACTTCTCTCGTCACAGGAACCACACTTTCAATCCTGCTGCGAGAAATATCACTATGCACTCATACGAGCTCTTTTACTCGCCCGAATCGGGCGGAAGAGCAAAATGGCGCACTTTCGTTCATTTATCCTCTAGTCTTGAGATACTTTACGGCGCCAAAGGGTTCCGACGTCGAGATAGCGGCGCACCTTCGGCGGTGGGCGGCGCGAGCGGCCGTAGGGGAAGTTGATGAGTTAATACGTTCCGTCATAGCTCAAAAGACAAAATACACAAACTCTAATCGGAGTTAGGACCACATTTGGTACTTCGTCGGATTCACCGAGGTTTCGGGGGACGGAGAGGCGGGATGGAGGACCGGATTGTTCGGGCAAGCAGCCGGACCAGAGGCTCCAGAGGTACAGAGCCGGGTAACTGGAAGCGGACGGAAGAGGAGATCTGAGGGATCTCTGTTTCATTTCACCACGATCTTTTGACTCCGGACGCCATATTTTCTGACCTGCGGACCCCGTCTTCCCACCGGCACGGAGGAGATTGGGCAGCTTACTCGCATGCCAACAATCATCATGGAACTCGAACAGAACATAACAGTCACAACGCACAATATTGGAAATTGTGAGCACCGGGAGCTCTGGAAGTAACGAAGATGAGAACAAATCGCAGTTTCGCGCGATGCTTCGAGGGAACCATGGGGCCAATCTGATTCATCCTTTTCCTGTGGGGAATGCGATCGCTCGGCAAAAGAGTGATTGTGAGCCTGACGCTTCAGAATCAAATATCCACATCACAAGTCCACAGCAAAGTTTGTGCTGGCTTTGCCGGTGCGAGACCTGAAACTCGACGGTAGATTGGCCGAGAATTCGCCCCCAGACTGAAGAACGACCGGGATCATGTACTTCCTGCCGAGCCCGCACGTTTTTCGACCGCTTACGGGGATAAGGTCGGGACAGGAAACTGGCGCTGTGAGAGAAGCTTGGGATGGCATGGATAGGTATAATGAGCCTGTGTGGAGGCGCAAAGCACTCTTCCGCTCGTGTTTCTTTTTCGCAAGAGGCCGAGCGCGAAGAGTGGCCCGTCGCGATGCGGGTGCGGTGTCGAAGAGAGAATCAGGGATTTCGTTGATGTGTTTCTGGGCAAGACTGGAAGGGTGAAGAAGAAGTGAATGGGATTAGATGGGAAATGTAATATGGATACGGGAGAAGACAGGACTCAACTGGGCTGGGGAGAAGATACGAGACGAGACGAGGGAGGTCGGCGGTAGTTGTCACATCCACCGTCCATAGTCCGTCCGCTTCAGAACCAGAAACCAGAGCCAGTGGGCACTTGGCCTTTTTTTTCATTTTTATTTGATTATTAGTATTTACTACTTTTTTTATATTTCTCTTTGGCTATTTTATATAAGTCCTTCTCTCGCTCCTCTTCCCATGTCTCCCGCCTTTATCCATCCCTAACCATGTCTCGCTCTCCTCCCAACCAAAGAAAGCGTTCAATCAGTCGCGTTGATAGCGACGATGACGACTTTGTCGAGTTTGAGGACCAGTCTCTTCCGGTCTCACTTTCGACTCGCGCGTCCCCCGACCCGCTCGATGTCGATGCCGCCGCTGCCGCCATCTCCAAACTCGCCATCGAATCATCTCCAAGATTTGAAGAGCATGTTTTCGAAGACGATGACGATGCGTTCCTCCACGAGGCCGACCTTGTACCCTCTCCTCCTCGAAGCCCGTACTTCGCGGGAAGCGACTCATCCTATGACTTCGACCGCCGTTCGGCGAGCGCCCACTCTCCCGATGGCTTGTCTTCGTTGTCACCTCAGCCTTCCTTGTATTCGCTGACGGACTCTCTACGTGCACAAACGTTCAATATGGAGTTTGGACGCGCAGTCAATGCGCAGTCTAGCATCTGGAAGATGGCCGCGGACGATCAAGAGGTCCGGAGGCAAAGTAAGCTTCATTTCTTCTCATCCCACATGCTCTTAGTTCTGACCCCATGTGTTTGCCTTGTTGCTAGATCTTGAGCACAAGATTTTCGGATGCGTTATGGGAGACTACTGCCCGCCATTCCGGGAGGTTCTCGCCGATAACGGTGACCCTCTCAACCCAAAAACATGCCTTGATGTTGGCTGTGGCTCAGGTGCTTGGTGCGTTTCAATTTTCTTTCTTATTAAATGACCGAGCCCGCTGAATATAGTCATATGAACATTCATTCACCCCTCCTTTGATTTTATGTGCATCGGTTTTCTCGTTCGTTTTAAAAGGATCCTTGATGTTGCTGCAGAGTTTCCTCACGTGAAATGCACCGCCGTAGACCTGGTTCCGCTTCCCGCATCGTAAGTTACCTCCCAAACTTCTTGTCGTGTCATCAAGGAATCTCACAAGGGTGTTTTCGTATCCATCAGTGTCGATATCCCGCCGAACCTGCGTTTCGAGGTGGATGACGTTTCCCTCGGTCTTGAGCATTTCGCTGGAGACTTTGACATCGTCCACATCCGTGGCATTTCCCCTGGAATCCGCGATTACCACCGCCTTTTGGACGACACTGCACTCGCTCTCCGTCCCGGAGGCCTTGCTGAATTTACTGAATACGACTGGCGCGCATTCGACATCAACAAGCTCCCCTATGTTGCGTCCTCGCAAGAAATATGGGATGAGTGTGGCTGGGAAGCTCCTGAAGGATGGCCAGGGATTGGAACGGGAATGGCAAGGAGTGTGGGAGGTCCTGGAGCTCCAGTCATGGCGCACAACCCGCGAACGAGGCCAAGGGTGAAGAAGGCGCCGGGACCGAGTACTTACCTTGCACGATATTTGACGCTCATTGCACAGTGCGTCTTGAAGAGGGGCGGACATTGCGACGCTCCGGCGTTGTTGCAGAAGTGGACGAAGGAGCATCGTAAATATCAAGAGGCCGCGCCTAGGGATTTTTACATCCCTGTTGGACCGTTCATGAGGCGCCCGGAGTTCAGGAATCATCCGACGTTCAAGGATCTGAACGATGCGGAGCTCGAACATATGTGTAAACTGGGCGAAATGTTCCGCGATGACTTCGTGGTAAGTTCCATATTTGCAGTACTGTATCTTCTTTGAGGTATTCATTGCGCCTTGCAGGAATTTGTCAAATCTTCAAGGCCACTTCTACTCTCCACCGGAGTTCCACTGGAGATTGTCGAATATCTGTGCGAGAGGGTTTCTAAGGAGCTCATGGAGACTCGGATACCAATGTACGGTTTGGTACACTCCGTCTATGCATTCAAGAAAGGTTGAGTCGCAATACGTCATTGAAGTGCCTTTGGTCTCTTTTATTATTTCTCATGAAGATATTCGGTGTGGACAAGACTCGATTGCTCGCTCATGTCCTTCATCGCTTTTCCTTCCATTCTCCCGTTTTCTTCCTATTTATCTCTTTCTCCATCTCCATCACTCAGGTTGTTTTACCAATACCCTGCAAGTATCTCATAATTCATCTCCTGCTATCGCCGCTCTCGAACTTGCTCTTATCTCTGTTTCCCCGCGTCTTTCTTTATACCTGGCGGTATTTCCGTTTCTTAATATTTCCTATCTCTCGTCATCGCTTTCTTTCTCTCTTTTTTTGCTGTCTCAAGTCCCAGGTCGAACCAGGATCTCCTGTCTGTCTCTTTATCTCGTATTTTCACACTTACGCGTATCAGTAACACCGCTTTGTACCTACTGCTCCCTCCCTCCAACTGTAATTTTAGTTCATCATCAGGTACCGAAGAGAAGAACTCTCACGAGCCTCGAAGCGGGATTGAAGCTTTTAACAAGATTGATACGACAACCCTGCGCGAGGACGAATTCATAAGTATATGGACTTTATTAAAGGAAATACAGCCGTCTCAAATGGAGGAACTGGTACGGGTGTTGCCTATAGTATCCTTTGAATAAATAGCACGACAGAGAGTACAGATCCATTGGCATTCCGCAACTCCGCCGTCTCCGCCGCCGCCGTTGTCTTTCGTCTACTCCCGCAACCAATGCGCCACAGTGAAATGGGTAGTGTTTGAACTACGGTTCCTCGCCCGAGGCCTCCGAATGCCCGTGTTGATGATCGATCACTCCTCGAGTACGGCGAGCGAATGTTCCCGCTATACATTTCCGACTAAGTCGAGTAAGACTCTTGTGTTCGGAACCCTGTATGGAAGGCAAAGTAGGGTGTTCTTGGTACAATCGACATCGTCCATGGACCGGCTTCCGAGGCAAGGAATAAGAAGCCCTCAAACTCCTACCTCAGAGAGGCCATCTACTTGCCGGAAGCCCAAACCGTGGCTCATAAAGACCTGGGAAAGAATGCAGTACGAACATGGAACATTGCGTTGTGTTGTGGAAGTAAATCGGATCTCCGAACGCCTGGCTTCAAGCCGATTCGAGTCGTCATCATGAGAAGCCCAACAAGAAGTTGAAATTCACCAAGTCTTGCATCGCCTCGCCTCACCACGTTCTTTTGCCACTCAAGCTCCTGCCTGCTGCTTCTTCTCAGTTCTCACCCTTCTTCCGAGTCTTTCGGTCCCTCGTTCGCCGAGTGAATCTCCAATACAGATTCCGAGCCCAAAGAGTGAGGCGCTGGGATCTGAACCGTGATGATCTCGGAGAAACGGACATCGGAGTACCCCCTCCCCCCCGTCCGGAAGTGGAGGTTTTTCCTTTCGTATGCAAAGGCATTAGCAGAGCATAAGCGTTGATCTAGCACATCAGCCATTCACAAGAATCCACAGAACCACAGACTGCTGTCAAGCCATACACGACCCCGGTACGAGAATACAGGATCCGTTCGTTAGTCGATTACCATGTCAGTCAATAGCTCGGATGCTGGCCCGGAAGTGCGGCAGGAATCATGTATCGCCGATTGAGGATTCAGACTTCAAGCTCAAGTCACTGATAGCTAGTAAAGGCATGCATAGCGACAAGACTATTTCTCTGCCTTCGGTCGCAGTGCCTGATTACTCACATGTTGTGAGCGGGGTCCCCCACTATATCGGGACTTTTGGGTTTTTGATAAATTACGATGGCGAATGAATTAGGGGTGGAGGGTGGCAGAGGTTGGAGGAGAGGAGGTAAAAAGTGAGATGATCGGGACTGAAATGAACGGAGGGCCGACCGAACGAATGCGACGAGGAATCCGAGGGATGCAGGGAGCGGGCCGGCGTGTGAGAGATCGAAAACATCGGAGACGAGCGGTTCCGAGCTTCGAGTTCTACGGTACGGCTGAAGTTGTGAAAATCAACCTCCCGATATCATAGGTAGGCCCGCCTTGTAGAGACGGATGTAACGTAAAGCGGCGTTTCTTTATTACGACTTGTGCGCCTCAGTCTGGAAGTAGGCCGTTGCGAAGCAGAAGGCATCGTCACATAGCGTCGCTGGAACTTATTTGGAACCCCCTCCTCCCCCCCTTTTCCAACCGGTTACGCAAGCACAAATTCACACTTACTTACCTAAGTCAAGGTGAAAGAGCTGCGAGGCGGATAGTGTCATCCGAAGAACTCCCTGTGGAGGAGTCCGCCTTGATTCCGCTACTTGGTCAGGATTGAGCTATTGTGGATACAAGAGGAAGGAGTTCGGAGAAGCCAGTTTGCTTGCGAGCCCTCACTGCCCCTTAGCCTCCGGTTCAAGTGAACTCAGGGAATCTGGCGTCTGACACTTGTAACCTCTCTGGTGACTTTGGCGAAGAACTCTGAAGCCGACTCGGTGCTAACTTACATGAGTTCTTTGGTTTGTCAGCGGCTGGCCAACCCCCCCCCCCCCCCTTCTCTCTCTTCCTCTTGAGAGTGGAGACACCCACTCCCCGCTTATCATATCAGCGCGTATAAAGCGAGGCAAAAAGTTCGTCAGTTCTCATCATCAGAATATCTGACGTGGAATGAGCGGAACACATACCAGATTCGCCTCGCAATTCATCTTTCGACCAGCCGGTGTACCATTGCCAGTGGGCCATGGCGCAGCACATATATCAAGTCATCCCGCCGTATGTAACGGTTGATACATGTACCTAGTAGCTCCAATCCTTTGTGTAGTTGTAGTGAGAAACATCAACTCAGATGTCCCAAACCCCCCGGGCCGGGCCTGAAACAACACCTAGATAACACGTTAAAGACAAAACTATCACGGCCGTTGGCCGCTTCAGCGCGTTGAGAGTATCGAGAACCAAAGCCGCCTGAATCTTTCGCTCTAGAGTCCAGAGTCCAGACAAGGAGCACTGGCAGTTCCGAATGATATCGGATGCTGAGAGGCTCGCGGCCTCAGACGTGCGACCGAGCGCTAGTATCTGGTACTTTCACGTTGTAAATAGCAAACTCATAAGCGAATATACCATACATAAACTAGAAGTGGTCTGAAAGAATTCGAGAGCTTGAGAACTTGCGACCGAGAGAAAGTTACGGATGTCTGAGAGTTGCCGTGCTAAGCAGTCCAAGACCCAAGGTCGCGGTTGAAATATTAGTAGCTGAGAGTTCCGCGACTTCGAGTTGCCCGCTTGGGTTTACAATAGTTGTATGAGCCAGCTAAGGATAGCAATTAGTTCTTCAGGATGCTTGTTTGTGGATAATCGCACGTTTTTACGTGAGTGGGTGCTAGTGTTATGGTAAGGTAAGGTGGTGGTGAAAGTTGAGAGGAGAGACGCGGGACGCGGCTTACCGCCGATACCAGGATATTGTAAGGTAAAATGCTCACCCGATGCCGAAGCATATATCCAACTACCCGGGCTACTTGTACTTACATTGAACATCAAACACTTGCAAAAACTCATATTAAATCTAGTAATATAAGTACAGAACACTTCAAGATCCTCAAATACATACGACCCAGAAATCAGCACGATTATCTTTAAGTTCAACTTCCTTCATCCAGAAATCTCGTTCTTTGGATATTTCTACTTCAAATTTGTTTGACTAACTACTAACAAATACACTTGTGGGGTTTTCTGAGATTAAACCTAAACCAAAAAAAGAATAATTCTTCCGCGCGAACGAATCACAAAGAGTCGTCGAAAAGGCGAACATCCGACAACCGCCACGAAACTTCTACTTCTCCATCCATCCCTCTCCTTCCCATCCATCCTCTCTTCAAAACTCTTAGACTGACGGGCCCAAGCGTCATCTCGCACGCCAGTCTCCACACTTCACAACCCCTTCCTCGACCCCCGATGCACCATCCACTCCTTCTGATCGAGGCCCGCAACTCTTATCTGGCCCCGCTGCATCTGCCTCCTCTCATCATCCATCAACCTCACCGGGTTAATCTCATCGAACGCCTCCTGCTCCTCCACCGCGTCCATATCGTCCAACCAGCCTTCCGGCTCCGGTGCTCCTCCTCCTCCTCCCTCACCTTCTACGTCCTCGCCATCACCGTCACCGTCGACGTTCGGTAGCATCGGCAGAGGCGCGTTGTTATTCGTCGAGGGCGTCGAGACGGAGCGTGAGTCGCGTCCCCCGCATCCAGAATTCGACAACGTATCATTATCGTCCTGTCCATGCTCCTCATCCTCGTCGCCGTGCTCATTCAAGAACAATTCATCCGCCTCGTCAAATTCCAGTGGGACGCTCGGGATCCCGTTCGTCCCTCCCTCGTCTCTATCCGAACGCGGATTCAGTCCCGGCGATCTCACTTTCCGCAAGCTCCGACTAAGCCGTCCAAGTCCTTCGTTGACGCCCTCCGTTATACCCGACGCGACACTCCGGATTGGGATGGAGGCTTTGAATGAGCCTGGTCGGGTGCCGTTGGGAAGCATGGGGATGACGGGTGGCGACGAGCTTGAGTATTCCATGCCTGTGAAGATGGCGGATGAAAGGGGTTCGTCGAATGAGCGGCCAGAGTGGACGTCGTGAGGGCTCGAAGCACCGCTGACGAACGACTCGCCGCCTCCTGCACCACCGCGTCCAGTTGAGAAAGGTCGAGCTTCGACTTCTTTGCGCACGTCGAGCTTGTCGCCCGGGATATCAAAGTGTAGGCGCCGAATGAGGGCGTGGTAGTCTTCTACTAAGGAGAAGAACGAGAATTGGTGGGAGAGGTATACTGAGCCCGGAAGAACAGCTGTCGACCTCGAGCTCGTCGAAAGCTCGAACTGGGCAAGCCACCTGTAATGATGTTCAATACCACGTTCCCAGATGCAAAGGAACACAATGCTTACTCAGCCTTGGAGATACTCCTTCTGTTCTCAGCTTCCTCGAGTAACAACGGTTCACTGACATCCAAGGACTTGGGATCTCTATTTAGCTTCCACGTCGCGACCGTCGTGTCCTTCCCCACCAGCTCTGTCGGTAGCTTCTCATTTAACTGAATAACCTGCGACGCCCCGGCAGCCGTGCCCGCCTTTGGGGGCGACATCCCCGACCTGCCCATGAATCCCATTCCAGGCAGCGAGATGCTCGTCGCAGTGGGTATCGGTAGCGACGACAAGAACGACATCCCCCCGTCGCCGACGATCCTCGTCGATAGTGTGATACGTCGTAAATGCAGCGACCCGTCGCTAGGGTCGAATATAAGGATATCTTGATAGTTGGTCGGCCGTTGGGGTAGCCGTGGTGATACAGATTGTGTACGTTGGTGTGTTGATGATAATGGTATAGAGGATGATACAGATGAGGGAGAAGATATAGTGTTGTGCATTGGGAGTAATTTAGAAGGTAGGGAATCCGAGGAAGGAGAAAGGAATGTGAAAACTAGAGGGGCTGTATAATGTTCGCGCGTTAGGACCGTTGTTGATCGTAAGCGTAAGATCGGAGGCATAGATGTAGACAGAGGCTGCTGCAGAGAATATACTTAGTTCACATGTAATCCAAAGACAAGAAAAACACCTACCATCTGGTCCACATTCTTCACCCTGCCTTCCATATGACTCGCCTCATCAGGCTTGCCCCCAAATGGGTTCGTAGCAAACAGATGAATCGTCCTTCTACGCGTGCTGATCCCCGTCCACCTCCCATCGCGCGAGAACTTGAGCGCCTCAATGACACCCGCCGTCCTCCCCCGTCTCAAGTCATAAATATGCCACGTAGCAGACGCGGCCAACGCCTCCTTCCCAGCGGACGCTGTCGCCGTACTGTCGATACTCCCTGACGAGTCTTTCCTCGTCACGCCTGCACCTGCACCCAAGCCAGTCACCTTGTCTCGTTTGCTCTGCACGCTGCTGGCCAGTGCAGCAGTCCGAAGGATGCGTGAGCGAGGCTTGATGTGATAAACACGCACAATGCCACCATCGCCTGGTACGACGCCCAAACCGGTACCGTCATCGGAGAATTTCAGACCAGCCACGATCTGACCGGTAAGCAACGCGAACTCCGCCAGCGTTTCTGGCCTCCCGCTCTCCTCGTCCAACAAGGGTTGTAAGTCTAATACGGTCACATGAGACGTCTCGTTCCGGGCCTCGTCAGAACCTGCGGAGGCCTCTTGAGCGTGGAACTTGGCGTCGCCTTCCGACTTCGATCGATCCACGCGTGAAGAGGAGGACGCAGCAGGTGCACTCCGCGAGAAGAACTTCCGCAGTCCGCCAGATTCTGTAGTAGGGATAGTAGCACCCCTGTCTCCGCGCGCAGCAGAGTACGCAAGGCCACCCAGCGTCTTCATCCCGCTGAGCAACCCTCCCCCCACTTTCATAGCGGCGTTGCCCACGTCTGCTTGGGATACATTGATCGGGCCCAGTTGAAGGGCCGGAGACTGCGGTAAGGACATCCTTGGATAAATGTTCGTCAGTGTAGATGACTCGGGCGTCTGCGAAACGGATGCGAAGGCGAGGAGGCGGGAGGAGAGGTCGAATACAGGATGCGGACGATCTTGTCGAGCGTCGTAAGATGTTTCTACAGTGTCTTCGGGGGTTCGGTATGTTACAGGACGAGAAAATATAGATAGCTGGCGCGCTTGGATTGTATGAAGAATGTTAAGGGTCCGAGAGCATAGTATGTGCAAGGAAGATGGTGAAACAGTGCTCTGCAAATAAAGTAAGTCCACACACGCGCACGCAAGGAACGGAAAGGAAAAGCAATACTCACAACTACAATGAAGGAGTTACTTGCTTGAAATGAAGAAACGGTAGCGCCGGAGAAATCAAGCCTCTTAACAATCTTGTGTGAGACTAGAGAATATGCCAATAAATATGATGAATCATGCTCCTCGACTCTGTAATGCATGCATCAGCGTTCATTCATCTTCAACATTGAAAAGAGGAAGAAAGAAACCATGGACGCACATAATACCAATCAACGGTCTATCCTTAGATAAGTCGTCCACGATGCCACGTCGCACGCTCGCACGAGGATCAGGCAACACACTGCATCCCACAACCGCACCAGACATGCGTCGATTCAAAATCTCAGTGACGTTCCCCAGATGGGAAATGTTCCAAATTTGGATCCCGTTCTCATACCCAACTATCAACAACTGCTGTTCCCGCTGGTGTTGATGCGGGCCCCCGCCGCCGTTGCTGTAGGCAGGGGACCGCACAGTATCGAACGAGGCGAACACCACCTTGTCTTTAGCGGAGACTGTCGATGGGTAGTGCGTTATCTGGGCAGTTGCAGGAGGCGAAGGCATAAAGGAAGAGTCTTCGTCGGAATCGCTCGACCTAGGCGCCTGCGGAGTCACATCGAGTCGTGTTTGGTCATGCCCACGGTTCCTCTGCTTCTGCGCATACGTTCCCGTGCTCCTTCGCCTTGCTTCTTTCGCGTTCCCGCCTGTCGATCCACCCGTCACTGCTACTGCTACTGCGGTACTGCTACCTGGTGTCGTGCTTGAAGTGGGCGTGGTTTCAACGGGGTTGATGAAGCTGAGCCCACTGACGGTTACGTTTGAAATCCGGGGTGCCGCAAACGTAGACAAAGAGCCTCCAAAACCAGCCGTCTTTGTCTTGAGCTGCGGCGACGTCGGTAGCAACGCCTGGACGTTCTTGAGCTGCCTTGATAGAGTCGACGGTGATGTCGGGTTACTAATCAAAAGTGAGGAAATGAAATGGCGAATGAAAGCATCATCAGCGGCTGCATTCCATGCGGGTAGACAACGGAAGAAAGGACAGAATGAAGAACAGTGCCATTTACCTCGGAGCTAAGATAGGAGCCCTCGACCGCCCTGACGACGTCGCTGGAGGGGGCGGGGAACGTGATACATTCACTGAGCGCGATGTCTCGGTCTGCCTCTTCGTAAGTGCGGCAGGTGCAGCAGGTGCGGGGACCATGATGTCAGCATCGTCACGACCAATTGACTCGTGCGCATCATCGCCATCGACTTCCCCAACGGTATTGCCAGCCTGGCCGACAAAGGGCTCCTCGTCCACCTCGCCGTTATCGTTCCAAAGACTTTGCGATTGCGAAGTCGGGACCGACTTGTGTCGATCGAGAGCATTGAACGGGTTGAATGCGAGGTCTACGGTGTTCCCGCCCTCTTCGTTCCAGTCATTCCAGTCCGCGCCTCTAAACCCACCACCAACACCAGCACTATATCCGTTCCCTTCCTCCTTCCCAGACTCCACCGAGCTCTCTTCAAAGTCGAACAGACGCTGCTGTCGTAGATAAGAGTGATTGTGAGAATGATCCGGAATGTCCTGAGGCGCCGACTCGTCAAACTGCCCAACAAAGCCATCCTCAATGACAGACAAAGGCGCCTCATGACGTCCAGTCCCAGCCTCCTCATCCCCACTTCCACCTTCCACGACCTCCAACACAGGTACATCGTTGAACACCTGCGCCTGTGGCAGCTCATCCACAGCGCTAGCAGCCATAGCAGGCGACGCAGCAAGCGTCCCCTTCACTCTCTGCTTGGCCTTATCCTTCTTACTTCTTTGTCCCTTATCCCCTTTCGTTGTCGTGTTCGCTGTCGTAGACGTGTTCTTATTCCCGTCCGTGGTCGCAGTCGTGGTCGTGGTATCGGTCGTAGTCGCGGCAGTCGCGGTTTGGTTCTGATCCACCTGTCCGTGTCCACCGGTTCCCCCATTTCTACCCCCGTTCCCGTTCCCATTCCCGTACCCGTTGGCACGCTTCTTGGCTGATGATCCATGCTTCGGAGATGATGATGTGCGCGCGGGGGGCGTGTCGTTCATGAACCTTGAAAACGGGGAACCTCCGGGGACGGAATCTGGGGGAGTACGAGATTTAGGTTCGGGTTCGGGTTCGGGTTCGTTCACCAGATCGATTGATTGACGCTCGAAGAAGACCGGGAACGGAACGAACGGTGCTGGTGGGTCCTGGAATGCTGGAACACTGGAACGCTGTGACGGGCTGGGGGGTTGGGCGCTTGTGTGTAGTATGAAAGGCAAAGTGTAATAGTAAGATGACGAAGGGAAAAGGGGAGGGAGGCGACCAAAGATGAAAGGGATGGAAGGAGCGATAAGCTACCAGGCTACCGCGCGGAACGGGTGTGTGTTTGGCTCAAGTGACAAGTACCACTGGTCGCAAAGAGGGGGGGAGCTGTGTCCGTATCTGTGTCCGTGTCCGAGTAACGTAACTACCAAACCGACACTGATACGAAGAAAAACTCAGATAAACAAAGGAAACAAAGAAAAGTAAAGTATTAAGGTCGTCAAAGAAAATACGAAAGCAAGAGAGACGAGTGTGGGTTGTGCGTTTGTGGGAGTGGCTGCTGAGGAGGCGAACTGAGCGAGATGGTCGTGGACGCCTGAAGAGAGAGGAGTCGGAGGTCGAGTCAGTCTGGTATGGGTTAGACGGCAGACGGCCCGGATAAGCTGCACTCGACGCATACGGCAACCTCAACCAACCCGCTCCTCCCACTGGTTCTAGTCTAGTCCCCCCCTAACTCGTCATGGCCCGGGTATCTCGTCTTCTAGCCTTGTCCTACAAATAATACTAATACCGGCCTTCTTCCCCCAAAAGTGTCTAAACCCCTAATGCTCATTCATAGTACTTACCAACCGAAGCCTTTATAATCAACCAAAGTGAAGCGCATACATGCCGATGTGCGCATACAAACAAACATTGAAACAAGAGCAAGAGTCACAGTCGTTGACAAAAGATCCAGACCGGCTGATTCACCTCTTACGAAGGGTAGGTCAGAGCACCGGTCCCAATACTAATACTAATACTAACAAGACTCGGACCCTCAGGCTTCTTTCCATTTTCCTCTCCATATCCATCCAACTTCTCAAACTAACTTGAAAAACACTCCATCCATCGAATCAATAAATTTCTCGCAGACCAGACCAGTGTATACAAATATAATATCTCTTTCTCTTTCTTTCTTTCTTGGGAGGGGTAGGGAACGAGAAAAAGAAGGGAACGAGAAGAAGGGAAAAAAAGGAAAGAAAAGAAAAACCAAATAACAGGAAACTTGAGGAGCTAGAGAGCTAGAGAGCGAGTAAGCGAGTGGGATGAGAGAAAAAACAAAACAAAATATAGATATTTCAGTTTCGTAGATATTGGGAAGCAGAAGTGGAAACGGAAGCAAGGTAAGGAGCGTGTGTACTTGGTTTGTTTGAGCCGTTGCTGTTGACGGAGCTATACGAGAAGCGAGAAGAAAAAGAGAGAAGCAAAAGAGAAAAAGAAAGTGTCTGTGAAACAAGATCCAAACCAAGTTGAGTCTCGAGCCTCGAGTCTCGAGGCGACGAAGAGGGAACGGGATGAGAAAAAAGAGGGGGAGGGAGAGAAGGGGGGGAGGCAGTAATAAAATTAAAATCGAAGAAGAGCTAAGTTAGTCTGTCTGGACGACGAGTAGGCAGGTAGGTGCGTAAGCATATGCATATGCCCAGAAAAAAAACGACACGAAAAACAGAAGGAAAGAAGTAAAAAAAGAGAAGAAGTGGGAGATATCGATATAGAATTGCGTGTACAGCGTTGGGTTTGGATTTGGATTAGGGTTTGGGATTTAGGGATGTGTGTGTGGTGTGGGTGGGTGTGGGTGCGGGTGTAGCGAGACGACGACGAGGATGAGGCATGGTATGCACGTGTGGGACGGTGATAGCGGGAGAAAAGAGAGAAGGAAGTACGAGGAGATGAATGATCCAATGCGAACGACGACGAGAACACAAAGCGCAAAAGAAAGCGAAAGGAGGGGTTTCTTTTTCACAAAAGCACACACGAAAAGAAAAGACTTTAAGAGAGGGTATGGGTAGGTTCTGGATCCAAAAAGTGTTCGTCAAAGTCAAAGTCAAAAGAGGAGAAGGGGAAGATGAAAAAACGAAACAAAGGGTGCCGAGTGTGGTGTGAGGTGAGGGAGCGTGTCCAGAAGACGGCGTACAGTGAACCTTTAACTCGACCGACGACCGACGGTTAACGTAGACGAAACGATTACCGCGGCGACGCGAACCTCGACAACATCTTCTCCGCATTCTCCTTATACTTCTTCAACTTATTATTCCTCGGCCTCTCCCCTCCGTCCCTCCCATCCTTCCCCCCATCCACAGTAGGCACGTCCGTCGTCGACGTCGCCGCCGACGCCGAAACCGACATCACCTCCACACCAGCCCCGACACCACCACCGACACCAACACCCAAAACTCCATCCCCACCGCTCAACGACTGATCATCCGACGACCCCGGCGACCCAACACTCGTCGACGAGTCCCTACTCTTCAACGACGGGCCCCCCGCCACACTCGTCTGGTTCGATGTCGACGGTGCCGGCGTCATCGACACGCTACTCGAGCCTCCTCCCCCCGCCGTCGTCATCACCGTCGACGTCGATGTCGAATTAGACGTGGAAGTAGAAGTAGAAGCGGAAGTGGAGGGAGCGTTCGACGAGGACTGTTTGATCGCTTTTGCGATCCCGTTCGACGATGCTGTTGGGGGCGGAGGCGCTGGCGAGCGGGCTCGGAGGAACGGTTTCGGGTTCCGTCTGAACGTCAACCCAGAGTTCCGGCCCCTCCTCTGCTGTTTCTCAGACGGCGACGGCGATCCCGCTCCCGCCGCCCCCACACCTTTCCCCTCCTTACTATCCTTCTCCGACGCAGAGACGCTCGACACCCCCGACGCGTTCCGTCTCTGGCCCACCAACATTGAAGCCGACGCTGACGCGGACGCCGCAGCCTTCGAAGGCGTGCTCGTCTTCCTGAACACCGCGAGCTTATACCGATCCACCACCCCCCTCGCGAACAAACTCGTCCCTCCCCCGTTCTTCGCGCCATTCCGGTCTTCGGCCCCAGCAGGCAACGCCTCGATGAAGTCCCAATCGTCATCCTCGTCCGCGTCCGCGTCCCCATCCCGCTCCGTCTCGCCGTCCTCGTCCTCGTTGTCGTTGTCGTCGGCGGAGAGGTACTTGTCGAACGTCGGGATGCCTGATTTTTCTTTGCGCGAGCGCAGCCCGGTACGCGTGGGGAGGATATTGCGGGACGTCGTCGCTTTCGTTTTCGATTTTGCATTCGTTTTCGTAGGGATGTCCGCTGATAGACGGGACGGGATCGGAGACGTTGCTTGAGGCGTGACGGGCGTGCGAGGTGGAGACGCTGCCGCCGTCGCCATCGTCTCTTCTTTCGACTTCCGCTCTCGCTCGCTCGACTTTCTCGTCTCCTCATCATGAGCCGCCTCAGCGTCCAACGCCTCCGTCGCTGCAATCGCAGCGCGATGCAACGCCGCGATCTCCTCCGCAGGCGTCAACCCCGGCAACTCCGCCTTCCTCGCCTCAGGCGTCTTCGGTTCCTCTTCCTCCTCTTCCCCATCCTCTCCTTCCCGTTCCAGTCCCTCACCCACAACACCCACTTCCTTCCGCCCCTCCACATCCTCCCCAAGATCCGCATTCGCCAACCTCCGAACATCCTCCTCCTCATCATCATCACCACTCTCCTCCTCCGTCCCCTCACCCTCATCCCCATCCGCCTCGTCGTCCTCAATAAGCACAGACTGCCTCCCCTTGAACGAATACCCATCAAACACGTCCAGCTCCTCTTCCGCCTCCTCCTCCCGAGGAGGCCTTGCAGAAGGGCTCCGCGAGTCCGCTGGCGTCCCAATCCCTATCCCCGTCCCATCCCCAACCGCATCCTCGCCATCCGTCTTTTCGCTCGCTTCGCCCCGGTCATCTTCCGACTCGGTCCGTTCGGTCTCGTCAGCGATGACAGGCTCCATATCGAGGAACGTGTCGTCGAAGTTTTGGGTGTCGCTCGCGTTGAGAGGGTCGATGGGTGGGATGTACGGAGCTGGAGGTCGTTCGATTAGTCTGCGTGGCGAGGGTGTCAGAAAAAGACCGTTAG
Source organism: Hymenochaete sp. R1 (assembly GCA_019400425.1). NCBI lineage: Eukaryota > Fungi > Basidiomycota > Agaricomycetes > Hymenochaetales > Hymenochaetaceae > Hymenochaete > Hymenochaete sp. R1. Next base: position 31,804 of record JAFREE010000150.1, read on the forward strand.
AGTCGACTCACGTATATAGCGTTTGTAGTAAACATGAGACCAGTCTCTGCAGATAAGAGTTCACCACGAATAAATCATCAACTTTTCAACAGAAAAAAAAACCGAAAAGACAAACATCATAGAGAAATACGGATGTCGTTTGATCCGAGGCTGTTTAATTCTGAGGGCGGGGTTCCGTTGAAGGAGCTAAGAGAGAGAGAAAGAGAAAAAAAAAGAAAGTTAGTGAAAGATAGAGGGTTTGCTGCTCCGAATCGAATCGAAGACACTCACCCCGCGGATGAGACTCTTCGTGTCTTGATCCAACACCCTATCGTCCGGGAACTTCAACTCGTCCTGCAGCACACGCACATACATGTCCGAATGGTTGTTCGCCCAGAACGGTGTCTACCGACGCGCCGCGCCCCGCAAAGCCCGCAAAGAACGAAAAAAAAAATAGATGAGCATCACCCCCCAAACAATCATAAACCGCCCACGAAAACGACAAAAGCACTCACGATACCCGTCAACATCTCGAACAACATCGTCCCAAAGCTCCACCAGTCCACTTCGTAGCTGTACGGCTGTCCCTGGATCACCTCCGGCGCCAAATACTCCGCCGTCCCACAGAACGTCCCAGTCGTATCGTTCTGCTGTCCAATCGCCCAGCCCGATTTCGCCCCCGTCCCCGCCCCTACGCTCCCTCCCCCCTCCTCCGCCTTCATCCAATGCGGCAACGGCTGTTGTTGTTGCTGCGCATGAAAGTCCGCCCGACTCCCACTCGGCGTCGCCGGCGCCGTAATCAACCCTCCCCTCCTCGCAAACTCCTTACTCAGCCCAAAATCCGTCAACACAATATGCCCGTCCCCTCCAATCAATATATTCTCCGGCTTCAAGTCCCTATACACCACGCCCGCCATATGGAGCCCATCCACGCCCTCCACGATCTCCGCGGCGTAGAACCTCGCGCGGTCCCGACCGAGTCGGCCCCAGCGCGCGAGCTGCGTGGCGAGGTCCCCACCGGGGTGGAAGTCCATGACGAGGAAGAGGTGGTCACGGTCGTGGAACGACCACCAGAGGCGGACGACGAAGGGGTCTTTGGCTTCGTGCGCCATGCGTTTGAGGACGGCTTGTTCGGTGAGGGTGTGTTGGAGCTCTTGGTGTGCGAGTACGTGCCGTTTCATGATGGCTTTGAGGGCGTACAGGGCGGAGGACTTTTTGTGTCGGACGAGGAGGACTTTGCCGGCGCAGCCTTTGCCGAGGACGCGCATCATTTCGAAGTCGTCGATGATGACCTTTTTCGCGAGTTTGGGCGTGGAGGAGGAAGGCGTCGTCGTCGTCGTCGTTGTGCGGACTTTGCGAAGACCGGACTTGGACCGTTTCTTGCGCTGCTTCGCGTCAGTCGAAACGAACGAATCGTCGTCGTCAGCCGTCGTCGTCGTACTCTTCCCTTCCTCCACCTCCGTCTCCGTCCCCGTCTCCACCTGCGCCTCGCTCTCATACCCCACCGTCTCCTCTTCTTCCCCATCAAACCGCATCTGCTTGATAGCCTGCGCCTCGATAACGCGCGACATCCTCGACGCCTTATCCGGGTCTGCAGACTGCGAGCGCGGGATCCGACTCGCCACAGACGCCCTCCTCGCACTCGCGCTCGCGCTGGTTTCGGTCGTCGGCGTCGAAAGCGCTTCACCCGGAAGCTCCATCGACGTGCGCGATACCGTATCCGCAGGCTTGGGCGTCCCAGGCGGGTCGTCCTGTCCGTCCATTTCGGACTCATCGGCATCGGCATCGGCCTTCTCGATTTGTATGGACTCTCTCGTCGTTGTCGACGCCGTCGGCTTCTTCTTCACCCCCTCGCCGTTCTCGGCCGTCTTCGCGTCTTCTTCGTCCTCTTCCTTGATTCCGCCCATCTCTCCATTGATATTCGTCGACTCATCCCTCTGCCTCTGCCTCTCCTCATCCACCTTATCTCCTACCTCCTCCTTCGTCTTCGTCTTCTCCTCCTCTTTTTCCTTCTCGCCCTCGCCCTCTTCCCCAACAGGCTCCTTCTCAAAATCCACCATCACAACCGACCCCACAAACGACACATCGTCCCTCATCTCGATCCTCCTCATCCTTCCCCCCGGCCCCGGCCCCGCCCCCATCCCAGAAAGATGCGCCGCAAGGTCGCTCCGCACCCTCTTCACAGCCCTCTCCACCCTCTCGCTGATCAAGTCGTCCGTGCGTACTCTGACGAAGCGCCTCCACGCCTTTGAACGTTTCAGCGCGGGGGAGTTCGAGAGAGCGGTTAGGTACGCTGCGAGGGCGGTGCTCGTCGCTGTCCCTCCTTCTGGGACGAGCGTGCTCCCGTTCCCGTTCGTATTTGTATTTGAGTTCGCGTTCACGGTCGAAACACCATCCCCACCATCCATCAAAGACATCGACCCCCCAAACGGATCCCAACTCTCCCCTTCCCTCACCTCCTTCGTCGCAAACGACCCCGAAACAGACAGCGCCGACGGGGCCAGAACCGAAGCGACGTTGCTCACTTGGCTATTCCGCGAGCTCGGCATCGACGGGGGAACCTTCATATTCGTATTCGTCTCCCTCGGCCTTTCCCGGTCGCGTTTATTCGGACCCGGCGACGCAAGCCTACTCAACGTATGCAAAAACGACGACTTGCGCTTCTTATCCACGCCAAAGGGACCGCCCTCGCTGGCGCCCGACTCGTCCACGGTGAGAAGCGGGAGGGGGACGTCCGGCAACGAATGCTCCGGGAGCGTCGCGCTGATCTTCCGGTTGAGCTCGATGATCTCCTGCGCTGTCCTCGTGAGCGTTAAGTGGTGGGTGGGTGCTGGTGGGAGGTGGGGCATTTGGGTTAGTACTGGGTTCGTATCCATATGATGGGGAAGAGGGAAGAAGAGAGGAAGGTGCTTATGAATGGAACGGGTTTTTTTTCTTATAAAATGAAAAAAAAGTCCTTTAAAGTAAAGTCCAACGGAAGCGGGATTGGGGGGCAATGGATGGGGGTGAATGAATGAAAGAATGAATAAATGGGTAGATTACGTAAGGATGTTGTGTCGGTGTAAAAGTGGGAAGTAAGTTAAGTAACAGGGATCGATCGTGTGCCCTAAAAGTCACAGCGCGCAGGGAAAAATGAAATGCAGAGCACAGTGCACAGTGCACGGAGCGCGACAAACTACATAACCGCAGGGACGAGCTAGGAAATTCAGACAAGCTCGGGTATGCTCCGCCGTATGTGTGTCTATGTACGTGCATCGCCGATAGCGATAGCCTAGCCCTAGCGCAGCGCTGAGGCTCTGACCCAAGCCCAAGCCTCATCACACACGTACATGTACAGCAAACCCCCACGAAAAGCCAAAAAAAACTTTCACAGCAAGAGGAAAAAAAAAAGGAAACGCAAAAAGAAATGGGACAGCGCATTCAAACTCGAAAAAACTCACTTTTGATATACACGCTAAACTGATTCTTGTCATACGGGCTCTCCGCGACGCTGACGCTCCAGGGCCCGTCCTGCGCCTCCAGGCGCGCGAGCTTCTTGCGCCCCGCGCGCTCGTGCAGCATGTCTGTCTTGGTCATCTTCTTGGGCTTCTTGGGGTTGGGGTTGGGTTTTTGGAGCTGCTGCTGTTGGTGGTGTTGGTGGTGCTGTGATGGGCGCACGAGACCGAGACGCTTTTCGGGCGAGTTTAGATCGATGGTGATGGGGAGGGGGTCGTACGAGTTTAAGTTTGCGTTTGAGCCCGTGTTGGCGTTCACGTTCACGTTCGACCTTGTGTCTGTGTCTGTGTTTATCGACGCTCCTCGCCTTGGGGTAACAGACGACACAGGAGTCCTAGCAGAAGTACTAGTAGTGACGAAGTCGTCGGTTGACCGTTGCGTCGTCGGCACAGGTGAAGGTGAAAACGAGTGTGACGAGGACGACGAAGGTTGGAAGAAGCCTAAATCGGATAGGCTAGCGCGTTCGTGCTGCTGGTGACGTTTCTTCTGGCGACCGGAGCTGGAGGAAAGCGAATGGGCGTGGACGTGGGCGGGAGAAGAGGAGCGTACGTTTGTGTCTTCGTCTAGGGGACCGGGAGCGGGTTGATCGTTGACGTTGTGGTGGATGTGGATGGGCGCGGGGGACTGCTGATGGTGATGGGAAGGGGAAGGAGAGATGTCTAATACGTCTACGCTACGACGGCTACGCACGGAAGCAAATTTGCGGTCTTTCTTGAGAGTACTGGTGTGAGGGTTGCGTGTACGGGAAGAGAGAGACGGGGACGGTGATGGCGATGGGGACGGGCTGGGTAACGGGTTGGGGTTGGGATTGGAGATTGAAGGAGAGGGTGAACGGGGGTGAGAAGGAGAATGGGAATGAGAAAAGCCGAAGACGGATCTGAGACCCTTGCGGCCGACGGAGGATGGTTGAGGTTGAGGTTGTTGTTGAGGTTGCTGTTGTTGTTGTTGGTGAGAGAGTGTTGGGGAAGAAGAGAGGATGGATGAGTGAGAAGCAAATACGCGAGAGGACAATGGCATGCGACGGAAGCGAGGGTGAAAATGAAGGAGATAGCGGGGGGGGGGGGGATGGAAAGGAAAGGAACGTAAAAGGAGTCGTAGTAGAGAGATGACGACGGGGATGAGGACAGTGCCGACGACGACGACGAGGAAAGCGTGGGATGAGCGTGGATGCCTCGAGGCAACCTTCAACCTCACCGTCAACTATTGGCTATGATGACTGGCGCTCAAGGATGGCGATGGTCTGAATACTGAACGGCGTCTACTACTACTCAGTCGCTGGTAAGGGACGTAAAATCTCTGTGGAAGACGGACGACAACATTCACAGCTCAACGTCGTCGTCGTCGTCGTCACTAAATTTATTTTGTAAGAAGGATGTCCGATATTCCCGCCTTATTCCTGTCTTCTCTTCTCCACCTCCAGCTCAACAAACAATCCCCATTCATTGTATCATATTCATATCAATTGTCTCTCCGAACACCGGCCTTCGTGCAACGTACACGTACAAAGCTCTCGCGTACCATTTCCAGTCGTACTCACAGTACTCAATCTTCTCTAACTAGTATTGTAACCCCTCGCTCTTGTCCGCATCTGCTTCAAAACAATGAAAATAATTGTCTTCTGCAACATTTCTCGAACACTTCTTCAGTACACCAACCATGCCTACCAGTGACACCAGTTCTGTACTAGTACTTACATAGAAATAAATCCCAATACTTTTGTATCTCCCAAAGAAAATCCGGATCCGGATCCCACGCGCTCGACGCGATGCATCCAACGGACGACCCCATACTTTCTCACCCGCGTAACTACTAGTACTGCTGCTTGAAATCAACAACTCAACTCAACTCCAACTGCCGTGTCCTCGACTACCTCCCTGCTCCCGCTCTAACCAACAACCAACGACACTTGCGTATCTCAACGCCTCAGAGTCAGGCCTTGTCAGTGACCTTTTCACAACCTCCAAATCGGCACACCTTGAGATCCTTTCTTCTTTCTTCTTTCTCTCTCCCTTTCATTCAACTTCAAGTTCCTTTATACCCAGATTGATATTCGGGATCGTACTGCGACTACTACTCCTGCTGCCGCTGCTCCTGCTACTACCTCAAAAAAACCCCCAAAACCAAAGCACTGCGTCGACGATGACCCCACCCCCCGCTCCCGAACCGCCAACTAACCCAACGAACGGGGCCCTTCAACAGGTCCCACAAGCTCAACAAGCTCAACAAGTAGAAGGGGAAGAAGAAGAAGAATACGAAAGCGACGAGTACGAAGTGGAGGATGACGAAGACGAAGATGACGAAGATGATGAGGGGGAAGAGGAGTACGGGGCTTCCGCGGGACGGCTTGATGGAGGCGAAGAGGACGAAGAAGACTACGATGAGGATGAGGATGAGGATGATGTGGAGGAGGATGGGGATGGGTCGGGAAGGGGAACTGTACGTTTCTTTTTCTTTCTTTCCTTCTTTTCCTGTTTTCTGTTTTCCTGTTTTCTGTTTTGTCCTGTCCTGTTCTGGCCGCTTTTCTTCTGCATCTACGCACCGCAACGCTCTGTGTTCTGTTTCCTGTCTTTTATCTTTTATCTTTTATCTTTTATCTTTTTCGCATCAATATTGCAAAAAAGCTACTCGCACTAACTAACCCACGCATCTCCCCTTCCCTTTAACTCTTACATCGATATCCCCCCGTCTTCATAACACCATATGCATACACACGCATACACCCAAACACGCACGCACGCACGCACGTTCCTATCAACATCAACATCACCATCTATCGACGACCTCTACCGCATACATCGATACCATCTCTCCGACCCAACCCAACCCGACCCCACCGAACAGAGCCTAACAGCGCTCCTCCTCCAGGTACGTTTGCATTCGTTCGTTATTCACCAGTACGGGTACCGCATAAACACACCGTTCTAATACTTGCATCTCTTCCATCTCTTCGCTTCTCTTCCTCTTTACACAACGCGTCTTAACGTCCGTACCCAACCAACCAACCAACACAAAACAGGACACCCTCCCCACCACCTCCGCCATCACCAACGAAAACGAACTTGAGCAGGACGACGACGAAAACGAAGACGACGAGGAAGAAGACGAGGGCTACGCCCCACCAGGCGAGACGGACCCTGCGGACGCGCCTATCGACGGGGAGGCGCGTGTGTCGGTGGGGGCGGTGGTGGGGTCGGTGGTGGGGATGAAGAGGAAGACGTCTGGGGATGGGGATGAGGGTGAAGGCGAGGATTGGGATGATGGGGATGGGGACGAAGTGGAGGGTGGTGGTGGTGGTGTAAGTAAGAGGGTGAGGGCTTGAGGTCGAGGTGAGGGGTCGGAGGTCTGGTGGGGATGCTTTCTAAATCTTGTTTATTTCTTCTTTTTTATCCTTTGATGTTTTGGTTTTCGGTTTTTTGGTTTTTTGGATTCTCTCTCTTCTCCTCTCCTGTTTATACTTCTATTGAGTATATCATACGCTGTTCCAGCGGACACGAGCACGGGAACGAAAGACGGCGTCGCTCTACAGACACAAACAAATAAACGATGTTCCGGCATGATATGTATGTATGCGTATATATGTACACTAGTACTAGTAGTGTATTCCATCTCTTCCTTCATTCCACATTTTAACAACAATATTCATGTCCGGCTCTGACTCTGACTCTGACTGACAAAAAGGCGAACTCGGCGTACTGTGTGTATGTACTAGTACTGCAGTGCTTAGTGCTTAATACTAAGTGCATGATGCTATGGCATGACCGCCTCCTCCATCCACTCCCCACTGGCACCCTCCATCCAAAACCTCGTCCGCCGATTCGGCACAACCCCAAGCTCAGCATAGTCCACCCCCTCCGGCTCAATCACAACCAACACAAAGTTCCTCAACGCCCGCTCCGTCAACGCGCTCCTCCCCTCCTTCCCTTCAAGTCCCCCTTCACCCTCCCTCTCCCCCGCCCCCGCCCTTGCCCCGGAATCGTCGACGTCAACTGGCACTTGGATGTCGTCGCTACCGGGGACCGTCTCGGGCCACTCTTCCGCTGGCTTCGAGACGAGCCGCGAGCCGGGGGGAGGCTTCGCCCACCACGCCCGCATATGTCCTCCCATCCCATCGAACAACTTCCTTCTCTCCTTCTCCCAATCCAACTCTGACCCGGTATCGGTGCCACTGGCGGCGCGCCCTCCGAGTCTGGTACCGGGAAACGCGTCTCGCAGACTCTGCAGCGCGCGCTCGATCTCGGCGATGTGGGTTGCGGAGAGGGGTTCGACGCCGTCGAGGGCTGCGCTGGTCTCGTCCTGCGGGAGGGAGAAGGAAGGGGAGGGGAGGACGTGCGCGGAGCCTGTGATGCGGAGCTGTTCTTGTGATGAGGGGAGCCACCATGCGAGTTCGACTTTCGCGTTTTTCTCTTTCTCTCTCTCTTTGGAATCTGAGTTTGTGTTTGAGTTTGGGTGGGAGAGGGAGCTAGCGAGTTCGAGGACTTTGGGGGTACGGGCGTCGGTGGAGGTGAGGAGGAGGGGCTTGGAGGGCGTGGATGGGGAGATGAAGCCTCTGTGAACGACGGTGCGGACTCTAGGGACGGGTCCGTTGGGTGTCTGGAGGACTGTGGCAAGTTGGTAGACTGTGTGCGATATGCATTGCCAGAGTTTTTAACGAATGTGTTAGAGGATACGTTAGAGGAAGATGTGAACTTGGACAAGAGTCGGATTATCGACTCACGGTTGTTGGATTTATTGTCTTGTTTCAAGGCTTTCTCGAGTACGGTCTGCCATCTTGGAACGGACATGGTGGTGGTAAGAAGTCAAGAGGGGCTTTTGAGCCTGCCTCTGGGCCGTTTCGAGAGAGGGATGGCAGATGGCAGGCCAGAGTGGAATGACGTCGTTGCTGGCTCCCGATCGTCTTCGGTTTCTCAACCCTTACTGTACTATCCTCATAATCAGTCTGAGTTGCGCTCGAAGTAATATACTAAGATTTGAGGTATTTGAGTGCGCCCTCTTGTTTCTCATGTTATCGGGCGCATATACAGCTTTCGTTCATTACAAAACAATTCAAATACACGTTTCTTTACCAATAATGCCTTTACTTCGCTTTCATTCAAGCAGCCGCCGCGAGGAATTGCTACCAATGTACCATCAGTTCTCCGTCTCGAGATGCGCGCCACGAGAGAAAACCCCAACTCACCTGAAGAGCAGGCGGGTTCGCACCCACAAGCTCATTCTCCTTGATGCCGTTCTTGAACAGCACAAACGTCGGCATCTGTTCGATACCAGATACCAATATCACCGCACAATCAGTAAAGCAAGCGCTCGATGTTAATGGGGCATGACGAACGTACCGCCTTCACACCCACTTGCTGCGCAACCCCGGGCAACGCATCGACGTCGACCTTGTAGAATTCGATCTTCTGGTCGTTCTGCTTGGCCTGCTCGGCTAGCTTCTCGAAGATGGGCGAGATCATCTTGCAGGGACCGCACCACGTCGCCCAGAAGTCAAACACGGTATACGTATCTTTCTTGATCTAGTATCATTACGAAAGAGACGGTTTATTGAAAAAAATGGTAAGGTCGATGTGATGCATATACGCACGATGTCGTTGAAGTGCTCATCGGAGGTGACGGGGATGACGGTTTCTTCAGACATTCCGAGATAGCTCTATATGCGACAAAGTAGAGATCGAAGTGGTGGATGAGGAATTAAGATGATGATGGGCGCTGGTATTGAGCTCCAGAATTTATAGTCCAGTCTGACCTGGACCTGAATGGCGACTGAATGATTGCGATCGCCCAATTCGTCGAGTAATTAGTCTGACCAAGCACCACGTTTTCTCACGTGTCATCTCGGGCTTCGGGGATTACCATATATAACAATCTCGGTATCAAGTAAGCCGGAATTTGCCGAATCGTGACTGTGACAGGTCACCCCTCGTACGTAACGCCGTGTGGTTGAGTCGAGAGTCGAGATCTTGCTGCACGCTCATCTTGCACCCGTGTATCCTTCAGCCGTTGTCGTCGAGCCTCGGATTTATACCTGCACAATCTCACTTGCCTTTTTTTCTTAAACTTTCATCTCGTGTCTTCAAGAGTCTCACAAGCCCTCATCAACCGTTCGTATCGTTTTGTCGCATCATATGAACCGCGAACATGCTCGCAAAGGATTCTCTATATAAGTCATCATTCCTTTCCTCACCGATCCCATCTTGTTATTTAAGTTCTATCTGTGACCCGTGCTGACTTTATGTGCTTTCGATATCCACTGGTCATCAGAAAGTCGTCCTCGAGATCGATTTCTCGGGGGTGTTATTCGTACGTTACTATGTCTTTCCTCCAGCGTCGCTCGTGGCTCACTCGTGTGGTCATTCGTGTACAGGGTTACACCGAATTAACAATCATCCCGACAACGAAAGATCTCAAGACCTTATACCTCCACTCAAGACAATGCAGTACGTCAACCACTCACAGATACACAATTCGGCCATCATCCTTACCGTACACCACACGCGATTTTAGACATCAGCTCTGTGCAAGTCGGTGGTTACAACACCCAGGACTGGGTCTGCCATGACCCACTATCATCCGTTGCCGCATCAGACATCACAGACTGCCATCGGCACCCCGAAGTTAAACGAAAGCTCTACTCCGCTCTCGCGGAGAGCGATGAAGGCGAGCTGGCGATTCCCATCCCGCGTCAGGTCGTCGTAAAAGCAGCCGGAAGCAACAGAGGCATCAATGGTGATGGTGAGTTCTTCCATCTCATTTGCACGCATGCCCTCGCAAAATTGCTTGATGAACTTACTATTTTTTGGGTCGTGTTTTATGCGAAGCCGCCACGCCCGAGCCTCAGACATCGCAAGCCCTTTCGTTGGCTCAGCAGGCGACGCCGACCGCAGAGTTCGCACCCATCCAAGTCCGGATATCGTACAGCCTTCGCAATCCCGTGGAAGGCTTCCAGTTCATTCTACCAAGTGACGCTTATCCATATGTAGGCTACGAGCTTCATCAGCTTCCTAAGACGTCTTGCTAACTGGGTTTGTAGCGTGTGCCGCACGCCTTCACGACGCCATCATCACCTGATGCGGCTCGGTGCTGGGTGCCATGCCTCGATAACCTGTGGGAGAAATGTACTTGGGAATTCGAGTTCATTGTTCCGAAGAGTCTCGAAGATACGTCGGACAGCGTAGATGCCGACATTGACGATTCTTCGGGAGCCCCTACGGTTGTCGTTTGCAGTGGCGAATTGGTTGAAAAAGTAACAGAAGCCATAATATCTTTGAGATCAGGCTTACTTAACGAAACTCTTATAGATTGCTCATCCGAACAGCCCGAATAAGGTCATCTACCTATTTTCACAACCATTGATGACTTCGGTGCAACACATAGCTTTCGCTGCTGGCCCTTTTACTGTTACCCCTATCCCTACGGAAGTTGCGGGTCTTACAGATGATTCGGTTGGTTCTCAGACGCTCATGCACGCCTTCTGTTTGCCCGGACACGAAAATTCGATTTCAAACGTCGTGTCATTCTTGCGGTCGGCTATGAATTTCTACTCGACGGACTGTGGGTCGTATCCATTCGGGTCTTACAAGGTTGTTTTTGTAGACGAACTGCCGACTCAGAAGTTTGATAGTGCGACTCTGACGATCGTGTCTTCGGATCTTCTGTACGGGGACGATGCCATTGACCAAGTATTCGAGACTCGTCATATGCTGATGCACGGGTTAGCAAATCAATGGATTGGGGTCAACATTATCCCAAAGAACTGGTCGGATCTTTGGTTGGTTAACGGATTGAGCTCGTATATCGCGGGTCTCTGCCTACGGAAGCTGATGGGGAATAACGAGTACCGTTTTCGACTACGGAAAGACGTGGATCGCGTGTTGGAGCTGGATAACGGATTCATGCCTCCAATATCTCAGCCTGGTGTATTGGAGCCCCCGGATGCGACCACACTCGCATTCATCAACCTCAAGGCGCCTCTTATCCTTTATATCCTGGACCGACGTCTTGGGAAATCCGGAACATCTTTGGGCTTATCGCGAGTGCTGCCAAAGATCTTCCTTTCCGCGATTAGTGGTGAAATGTCCCAAAACTGTCTGTCTACTCATTCTTTCCTTCGCATGTGCCGGAAGGTCAGCGGTGTGGATCTCCGCTCGTTTGTCGAACAATGGATCCATGGAAGCGGTTGCCCACACTTTAGCTTCTCCGCGACGTTCAACCGCAAGAGGATGGCCGTCGAGATCCAGATGCGCCAGGAGTGTCCAGCACACATGCAACACGCCAATAACCCTGTCTCGTTAACGCTTTTCAAACCTGCGCCGTTCTTCGAAGGTCAAATGACAGTTCGAATCCACGAGGCGGACGGGACACCGTACGAACACGTGCTAGATATCCTTTCGCCCATCAAACGCTTCGAAGTACCCTTTAACACGAAATACAAACGTGTCAGACGAAATACAAAACGATATCTCGCCCGTCAAGCGGCGGCGCAGGCCGCCGCGGAAGGAGACTTGGAAGCAGCTGAGGCTATCGGTATGGTCGACATGGGGTTCGGGCTGGAGGTTTGGGAGAAGGAGGAAGAACGGGATCGGTGGAAAGTCACTGATTGGACGGAGGAGGAAGAGCAGGTTATGGCGGGGGCGACGTATGAGTGGATTCGGATGGACGCGGATTTCGAATGGCTTGCGAGGATCCAATTCGAGCAGCCAGATTATATGTGGGTGTCACAACTTCAGAGAGATAGGGATGTTATCGCTCAAATGGAGGTGGGTATCGATTTTACTCAAAAGAAAACTTTATTAATAATCTAAATAAATTTGCAGGCCGTCCATGCCCTCGCTCGACAGCCAACTCCTATTGTGTCCAGTACGCTCACAAAGACCGTACTCGTCGCCAATTACTTCTACCGGATTCGCTCTGAAGCCGCCCTTGCCCTTGTACGAGTACGTATACCTGTTTTACTCTTCCGTACTATTATTGTACTTACGGCGCAACGTGCCAGTGCGGGACTCGAAGACTCGATTTCATAGGTCTCTTCCACCTCTTTAAGCTTTTCCTCCGATATTGCTATGAACCCGAAGATCCAAACCAAGATCTTTTCTCTCATAAATATGTACCACGACCCAACGATTTTTCTGATCTTTCGGAATATTTTGTACGAAAGGTGAGTCAAGCACATCGGATGGTCATATAATAAAATACTTAACATGATATATGCAGGCTTTGGTGAATGCTATTTCTCAAGTACGCTTGGAGAATGGCAAGACGCCTCCACAAATACGACAATTTTTTATTGATCAATTAAGATACAACGACAATACCACTAATCAAGTGTGTATTTTCTTGACTTTTTCACTTCCACTGAAAAACTAAAGTCCTGTCGCTCAGTATTCTGATGCTTACTATATTGCGACCCTCATTACGGCTCTGGCTTGTGCCTCTGTCTCCACTCTACCTCCGGAACGGGGTGTGCTCACAAGTTCCGAACCAAAGAACGACCAAACGAGAGAAGACGTTGAACTACTCCAGGCAGCAATTGTGGAAGTCGAACGCTATCGCAGTATGGACAGGTTAATCCCCTCGTTCCAAAATGCAGTGACAGTTGCATCTCTTGAGGTCTGTACCGAGGCGCTCGACGAATCGTATACAGTTATTTACATCCATTTGACAGTTCCATATCATGTTGACCATGGCAAACCTCATTCCCGGAGACCCCAAGATCTTCCTCCTCTCGACACGTGAAGGCAATGCTACGCCTGTTCGTATTGCCGGCTTTGACGGGCTCTTCCTTTCGAAATGGTATGTGCCCAAAATTATGAACTACGTCCTTGCGGTAGTTGCGAACGACTCTTCACGGGTTATTCAACGGCACGTCGCGCGTAATATGTGCGAGAGTTTGGCATTGCTCGCTTCGATTGGGGAGATCAAGGCACCGACGAAGGAGAATGAGACGCTCCTTATTGAGGAGGATGGCGGAGCGACGCAAGAGAAAGCAAAGGAGAAGCAGAAATCGGAAACGGATCTGATGATTCGGGCTTTGAGGAAAGACAGGGAAGTGGGAAAGAGCGAAGTTCTGCGGAAGTCCGTCATGCCTGTCATCCTGTGAGTGACCCAAGTTCACGTTTGAACCTGACTTGAGCTGAACTACTCCAAGTAATCCGGAAGCGGACTGTGAAGTCCGTTGGTGTATGCTCAAGCTTCTAGACCTTGTGGTCAGAGGATCAGATGAACCTTTACCGAAGAACACGATTCATTTACCTCCAGTCACTCCAGTGACAGAAGCGCCTCCAGTTCCATCCCCTATCACTGCCAGTATCAAACTCCCACCGAAGCCTGGCAAGCCCTCACAAATCAAGATCGCGCCCCGCAAAGGCAGCATTATGTCTGTACCGGGAACACCATTATCCGCGTCCCAACCTTCAGCGAAAGTACGCCTTGCACCTCGCATGTCCGTTGTGTCTTCAGCGGGGCCGGAGAATGGTGTACCGCCTCCTGCTGCCGGCGGATTCAAAGAGCCGTTGCCGCCTGTACCGAAGATGGCAGGTCCTTCGAAGAAAAAGGAGAAGCCTGTGCCAAAGTCACAAGCGAGCGGGATGAACATCCAGGACGTAAAGGCGTGCCAGGCAGCGCTGAAGAGGTTGAACGGGTCGAAGTTTGCAAAGCTCTTCTTGCAGCCTGTCGATCCTATCCGAGATAAAGCTCCAGAGTATGTCCCGTCTTCATTCCATGAATCGCATTCCCCTGGGGATTGATATAACTTTGTTTTAGTTACTTTGAGGTCATCAAGTTACCGATGGACTTGCAGACGATGGCCGTGAAGCTTCAGAATGGGATGTACAGGTCTCGACAGGAATTTGAAGCGGACTTCCACCTCATGATTCGTAATTGTAAGACGTATAACTCACCTGGGACGTACGCGCATGGCGAAGCCATTGGCTTAGATATTTTCTTCGAGAAAGGTCGGTCTGGGTTTCTTAGGTACTCATTGAACTGGTTCTCATTTTGTGGTTAGTATGGACAAGGATCAATGCTACGGTGGTTTCGGCAGAGAAGGCGGCGCCGAAGTCCGAAGTGATCCACCTTCAGACGCACGCACCGGTACCAGAGGTGGTTGAGCAAGCACGCGCACCAACTCCGTCATCAGAAATTTCGGCGCCGAAGTTAAAACTCAAACTTGGAGGTCAAGCACAAATATCGACTGAAGCAGAGCCTTCATCTATAGCTGCGCCTAAGCCTTTGAAGCCGAAAGTCTCGAGGCCGCGGAAACCAAAGGCACCGGCGGATACGGTCGATATGCCACCCCCTCCCTACATTGACGATGGGTCGCATGATCTACTGCAGGAGGTCATCGCCATGGAGGAGCTCAGTCAGTCTCATTCTCCAAAGAAGGAAAGCAAACCACGGAGAACGGTTGAACTTGATCCTGAAGACGAATTACTTATCCTTGCGAGCCCCTCTCGTAAAGAGAACACCATGAGTCAAGAATCTCGACCAACGGAACAGCCACCACTTCCAACCCCAGCCGTCGCACCTGCTGCTCCTACGCCTCCTCCCCCGCCCATTGCTCGTCCTACACCAGCTCCGAAGCAGGCTCCGAAGTCGACGCCGATGGGCATCAGAATAACGAAGCAAGTCGAACGGACAAAACCTAATGAAAAAGGGAAAGAAAAGGCAAGGGCTGGTTCAAGTACTCCGACTCCTCGTGCACCTATTCCTCACGCGACTACTCCGGCCAAGAGGAAGTCACCTCCGACAATGTCGTCCGTCACGCCTATAAATGAGGTTAAAGTGCGAGAAGTGCTCAAAAATCTTGTGGCTATGCCGCAGAGTGTCATTTTCCGAGAGCCGGTCGACCCTCTTCGTGATGGCTGTCCAACGTAAGTAATTTCTGCATTCGCTGTCTTAAGTTACGCTAATTTTCACTTAGATATTACGAGGAGATCCAGAACCCTATGGATCTTGGTACGATCAGGAACAGACTCGGCAAGGGATACTACACAACTATGGAACAAGTAGCTGCAGATGTTGAACTTATTTTTTCCAATTGCCGTTTATTCAACCCTCCGATGACCATGCCTATCATCGCCGCTGAAACTATGGAGAAGGCGTATAGGAAAGAATGGGCGAAGGCTCTGGAAAGGAAACTGTCTTTCAAGGAGAAGAGAAGCTTGATGGCTGTAATGGGAAGGCTCACCGTCGATAGGGCGTACGTTCTTCCTGCTGTGTTACATTCACTCGTACAGCCGCTCACTTTTTTTTTGAATCAGTTGGTTTGCTTTCTGGGAACCTGTAGATCCAGTCGTGCTCGGCATCCCCATGTACCACGAAATCATCCCCAAACGCGATGCCCGCGACCTTCGCACGATCCGAAGTAAATTGGAAACAGACAAATACGAAACCATCGACGATTGGGAGGCGGATATGGAGCTTATGGTGCATAATGCGATCAAGTTCAATGGTATTGAGAGCGAGGTCGGGCAGGTTGCGGTGCAGATGCAGAGTAAGATACGCGAGGAGTCTGCGAGGGTTAGAACGATGTTGCAACAGCAGGGGAAGAAACGACCTGGGCTTGGAGAGGACAGGGCGGGCAGTAGTCAGGGCAGTGTGAAGAAGGTGAAGTTGTCATAGGGTTCATATTGTTATGGTGCGGGTCTCCTGTGCATCCTTCCAAGACTGCAGCATCGGTCTTATCGTTGCATTTTATATCTCTCTCTCTTTGCTTCCTTTTTTTCTCGTACCACTGACCTGAATCTGTTTGCACACCACCGTTGTTCTTTGCTTTGCTCGTGGTCATCTATCCGGACCTTACTCATCACCCTTTTCCTTCCTTTCCCGCTGTCGATGTCGTGTATCAATATCAATATTCGCGTAGTGTTACTGTAACTTGTGAAGTTGGATTTGCGTGGCAGCTTACATGCCCTATGTAATGGGGTCTTTTTCCCTTGCTGCCTCCGCTTCAACGCTTAGGATTATCGATATAGGAATTTCGAGCCTTTTATTCTAGGGAAATACTGAACTTTGCTCAAAGGTACACTTGGTCATAGTAATATGCATAGTTTGGAAATGCACAGAAAGGGCGCCGTCCACTCCTTTTTCCTTCCGTATTTTCTGTCTCTCCCCTAACTTCTACCACACTTCTCGCCCTCGGATTAACTCAAAAACTGACCATGACTAGTACTACGTCGGCTCCTTCAAACGTCCACTTGAGGAGCCTCCTCAGTCGCCGGTGCCATCGAAGAAACCCAAAAGCGACCTAGACACACTCTCAACCCTGGACGAAGAGATGAACGACTGCATCAAGAATGGCTGCAAGGATATCAACAATGCCAAGATCAGTAGATCCCTACTAGTAAGCGGCGCGGTTGAAAGACTTTGCAAACCATTGCGGGACGAACTAGCTGTTTGCGAAAGGCACCTACAAGCAAACCCAAACAGCACGACCGCTCAGCAGAATGTAGCACGTCTCCAACCTCAGTTGAAGCACATCGACCAATGTGCGCAGCGGGTCAAGAACAAGCAGACACTAGTGAAGCTCGTTTTGATCCTTGAAAAGATCAAGGGGAAAAAAAAGAGGCTGGTGGAGCCAAGGCCTGCTCAAAGACGTACCTGGAACGCCGCCGCGATTAGGCTTTGACGGGGCTTCGCGAGACTCGGAATCCTTCTTTCATCGACATCGACAACGACATTGCAAAGTGGATAGAGCGGTCTGATACTGATAGCGCTCGCGACATCGATGTCAATCAGATCAAAGACTACTTGCTCGCTCCCAAGGATGACACGGCCAAAGCGACCGACCAAAACATGTTCGGATTCTTCACGACACGACAGTCGAGGTCGTAGAGAATCGTGTCAGCTGGCAAAGTGAGTTAGAGAGTGACAAGGTGTTCTCGGAAATCTTGCGGGATGCCCGGATTTGGAAGTAGATTGGGGAGAAGAGAGCGGCGGTTGAGGCAGGGGTAAGCAAAATTAGATTCTATAGCAATGCCGGCGCCACCAGTACTAGTGGTACTACGGAGTAATAGTAGACTACTACTGTAGTAGCCGACTCGGAAATGCAATCTTATGCACTGCCAGTCTGAGTGTAGTAGTTCTTCTTGCTTCTCGCAGACCTTACATGCATTCATACTATGGGATGCGCAGAACAGTCCAGTGAGATGTTCGAGCGGGAGTCTCCAAGCAGAGTCGAGGCCCCAATCAATCGTTATCCTCGATCAAGCTAATGAGCGGCCGGTATGTTTGAAGTTCGTCGCACAAATCCCAACGTCCGAGCCTTGAAATAACGTCCGTTCAGCACATTCATGAAACTATTCAATTTAGTGTATGCTCTAGTCGTTACTCAAGACTGAAGTACTTACTTGGTCTAAGAGTTGATGGCGGATCGGCTCTAAAAGCCATATCAAGAAAAGCAGATTTGTGGCGAGTCGCGTCGCCGGCGTCTAGGACATGGATTTTCAAGTTGTTTGTTTTCTATACTTACCTTCGTAAGTACACTGGCATAATGGGAAAATCCATTTAAAGGGATGGCCTGAAATCAAATTCAGTGTAGTTTATCTAGTGAAAAGAGTCCCATACCTGGGCATGCCAAGTGACTACGAGTCAATAGGTCGGCAGACTCGGAATCGATGATGCAATGCTTCATTCAGACATCCGCATCCGGCGTAATCTCCTTCAAGTTCTCCAACTGCGAAATTGATCCACCATAATTTCCTCTTCACTGAAACCATCACGGTCATCGCCGCATACATCTACAGCGCAACAGAGACAATGAGCGGTTCTCAGCCCGAGAAGAAGAACATCGTCATCGTGGGCGGCGGCATCATCGGGTGCACTTCCGCTTACTACATCTCCCATCATCCATCTTTCTCCCCCGCCACAACCTCCATCACCCTCCTCGAAGCCTCCTCCATCGCAGGTGGTGCCTCAGGTAAAGCGGGAGGCCTCGTTGCGAAATGGGCATACCCTAAAGCACTTGTGGACGTTACGTTTGGAGAACACGAACGGCTTGCGAAAGAACACAATGGTGCTGAGCGTTGGGGTTGGCGATATACGAATTGTGGGAATTGGTCTGGTAGGGGACAGGATTTAGAGGCGAGTGAGATGACAGCAAAAGCGTCTTTGAACAAGAAGAAAGGTTTGATACCTGGATCGGGAGGCGCTGGGTCAAGAGGAGCACCAGAAGACCTCGACTGGATTGGGGAAGGGTTGACGGATAAGTACGAGCCGATGGCGAAGGAGGGCGAGACGGCACAGGTCCATCCATATCACTTCACCACGAGCATGTGCAAGCTTGCGCAGGAGAAGGGCGTCAATGTCGTCTTTGGGAAAGTCACAGGGATTGGGGACAACGACGGCGTCGTATCTTCGGTGACGTATACGGACAATGCGACTGGAGAAACTCACGAACTGCCGGCTACGCAGGTCATCGTTTCCGCAGGTCCATGGACGAAAACTATTCTCGACGACGTCCCTATTGTTGGTCTACGTGCTCACTCAATCACCATTCGTCCAACGCGCGAAGTCAGTGCATACGCCCTCTTTACCGAGATCGACATGCCAAACGGACGGCGGGCCTCGCCCGAAATCTATGCCCGCCCTTTTCAGGAGATCTACGCGTGCTCACCAGGTGACGGCGAGCCTCTTCCTGCATCGACTGCAGACGTGAAGGTAGATCAAAAGGTTTGCGAAGCGTTGTTTGAACAATGTAAAGCAATCAGCGCAGAGATGAGGGGTGGAGTGGTGACGGCAAGGCAGGCTTGCTATTTACCAAATACCAACGCTGGGCCAAGTGATTCACCGATAATAGGCGAGTACGAAAGGGTCAAGGGAGTTATTATTGCTGCGGGGCATACATGCTGGGTAAGTCTGCAAATCAGTACTTTGTACCAATCCTAAATTCAGGCGTATTCCTGTGGCATTTTACAGGGTATATGCAATGCTCCTGGAACAGCACGGGCTGTAAGTGAGCTGGTTTGGGAAGGCAGAATCTCCTGTGCAGACTTGACTGCGCTTTCGCCTCGATTTTTTATCTAGATGAACTTAACTGTCTCACAGCACCTTTCGCCGCCCTAATATAATACATGTTCCCCCAGCATAATTTTTCTTGGTAGTAGTATCTCTTGTGCTCGGACAGGTAGTACTGTTGACGAGCTTTTGCCGAGACTCATTTCAAGTTGGTCGCAAATTTACCATACGAGCTCGTCTATTGGTAATTCCTATCGGCGATTTATGGAAATTTTCTTCAGTGGATTGCTTCGTTCTTGGGATGTTCTGAAGAAGTCGCGATGTGGTAGATGGCTGTGGCGTGTTGACTCGTATTTGTAATTTTTTTGCGCGACACGGTCACGTGCGATAACATTTAGAGACTTTACCGACTTTCCTCTACGCGGCTTTCGAAGTTGGACGCGTTCCGAGTCCATTGTTTTCTAACTCTACGCCGTGTTAAAGGCTTCAGTCCTCTAGTGCGACTGCACAGGCTGGAAATAAAGCACCGGATTACAATTCCATTGACGCAAAACTACATCTATGACGACACAGTGCTTCAACATCTGCTACCTCTGCACGAGCATACAATCTTTACATGAACCAGGGAGCCTCATACCCCCCGATACAAACTATTTTACTAGCCTGGGATCCAAGTACGTCAAGCATGCCTATTACGGAGGCCATCGTAGGGAGTAATGGTTATGAACTATGGGGTTGCGAACCGCGACGGGGTTGTCGAGGATGGAATGGGTTGAGAGATGGATTGTTGGGAGTATGAAGGAGCTTCGATACGTGGTGGGATAGTACATCCATGTTCGGGAGTCTCAATGAGGGAATATGTCAGCCAAAGGTCTATGAATGAGGCTGACAGATGACATACCTTTCCTCTATGCCACTTCGACGGCATATTCATATCCTTCGATCAATCTTCGCGCACCTTTCCATGACGCAGATGCAAGTGGATGTCCACAGTGGGCTGGGTTATCCAAGCCATAGAGCAGGTGAGCCTTTGAGGGTCGACGTAAAAGGCTGACCGCCATTGTAAGTTGGTGGGGAGAGAGAAACTGCAAGCAGGCTTTACGAGGTCGTGGGATGTACACACACGAACGACTCGATGGATGGTTGACTAGGAAGCGGCTGACATGCAGGTGGCACGACGCGTAACTGGGTTGTCGATAGAGCAAGACTGTCGAAGGACCTAACAGGTATGCTCGTAGCTACGCGGTATGCCCGGGGTGTCGTCCACGATGGGTCGGACGACGGTGGCTACTACTATCCTGGAGCTTCTTGAGAGACGGACTATGAGTGTTCACAACTGGGCCCATAAGGGAGACCTCGACCAGACGCATGAAGGAGTGCGCGACTTGGCCATTAGAGGAAACCCTTTGGTGGGAGCAGATGCAAGTCAGAAGACAAGAGAGCGGCGAGGGATTCAAAATGCAGTTGGTCAGTTCTTATACACTTGAAAGAGTCAGCCCTTCGAGATCCTATTTTGGAACGTTGCGGGCTTGCCAAAGAGAGCCAAACGTCAGCCTACTACAGATTCTGAAGCTGACTGATCCAGTCCTCACTGCCCCCAGACACTCGAATCTTGGTATTAAAAGACGGGATAATGTTCAATGAAAGTCGTACGGACTATATAAGTTTCAAAGTGGTTTGAGTCCCGTGCAATGTGCTTCACCGGCAATTGACCCAAAGAAATTCTAATTCATTGTATCAAAGAAGGATAACATCTGCACGCTGACTTGAAAGTTCGAGGGAGCATTGCGCCCTCATGCCCTCTCCGGAGTGACTGATTTTTGCGTCACATCGGTCCAACGAGAGGCACAGCGAACGAGTCCCATTTCACTGTTTGGATCGGTCCGCCCTTGAAGCGAGCAAAAAGTTGGTAACGAACATACCACCGCGGAAGGCGGTACTGTTATATTGCAAAGAATTACCACCATCTCATGCTGTCTCGATTACCTTTTGAGGGATCCATGAATCGAACGATTCGACGCTTGTCCATTCTCCGTATAACTATGGATTCCCGACTTTAAATCGTCTCCTGTCTCCGTGAAAATATACCGCCATTAGCTCAAACCCATAAAACAAAAATAATATTCCATACGCCTTATATCTTTAATGCAGCCTGAGCTTCCCTGTCGCGATAAACAAGGTGAGTCGCGCCCAGGTTTCCACATCCTGATGCCGTATCGTCTCACTCGTTTTGCTTTCCCCTCCCCTTCACTGATTTCAAAACTGTCAACTTCCCCCCACGGTTCAACATCGTATCGCTTGCCACGTATATGTCTCAGAATACTGTCCACCTTCCGTGGATAGAAACCAACGTTCCATATATGGGAGGTTTTCCATCATTGCAGCCTGGATGATGGATTCTGGAGCCGATCTGTCAGAATTTTCAGCGATGAAGAATGCTTCATCAGCTCGATCCTGGAAACCCTCGAAAACCGAAGACGCCGACCGTGATCCTCTAAGCCTGTTCTCCTTCAGCCGTCGGAGGAGTTTGGAGAATCTATAAAGAATATCTGGGCCTTGAAGCGGCTCTGAGTCAAATATCCAGTTATTGAAGCGAATATTGACCTATTCCTTGATGTTCTCTCGAATGGCATTAGAAATTTCCTTCATCTCCGTCGCACGCTTCCCTGCGTTTCTAAAAGTCCGTTCCGTGCAGACGTGCCAACAGACCGTTAACTTGAGGGCGTCCATTCCACGCACTATTTCCTTCGCCTTGCCCTCGACGTAACGAAACTTCATTTCGAGTTCTTTCGCTTCCGAGCGCCGCCTTCAAGCGCTTCATGAGACTCGATTTCATTGTTCTGCAACCTGTCCACATAGTCCGCATCCTAGTGTAAGAAGCTGAGACCGTTTTGTTGGGCCACAAGATTATCCCTTCGTGTGTATTGATTCGCCTCAGTGTTCTCGTAATAATCCGCCGAGACCCTTCAAAAAGCTTAGCTCTGTTCAACTTTCCTTTGTAAGAGCGAGTGGCGGCCGGGGAGAATGCGCGACGGCGTACGGTCCTTGCGTTTCTTTCCAGGCATGAAATAGGGATAACAAAGAAGATGAAAAGGAGGAAGTCAGCCTGAAAGTGTCGGATAGAGTCCAAAGTTGCGGATGTTCACGACTTAACGATGGTGGATGGTGGAAGAACTACTGAACTGAGCGTTCGAACGGGAGGAATGAGTGTCGATCACGCCTGAGCCAATTGCTTGAACAAGCACTTAGAAGACGACCACGACTGACTGGAGCACGTCGTTCGTCACTACTGACTGGTCTATACTTCAGCTGCTCAAAATTTCTCTCATCGGTCACAGAATGGAAAACGAACGGCAGCGAGGCTCCGAAGAGCCAACAATATCAGCGCTGAGAGAAGAGGAAGAAACGAGCACCCCACCACCTCCAACGTCTGTATCCAAATTCAGAGTGAAGCTGAAGGTCAAACCGCCCGTCGAGCGCTCAGAAACTCTTATGTTGACACCTGATACCGGCGGTTCATCTTCAATACCACCGAAAGGAAAAATGGTAGTGAGCGAAGATGGGGATGGTTCCGAATCTGGTGAAGAGGAGGACCAGCTAGCAGATGATGATGACGACGCCCCACCTGCATCCGTTCAGGGAACGCCATCAAAGATAACGCCCGTACCTACGCCTCCGTCAACAGCAGGAAGGGGGCGTGGCTCGGGTCGCGGTGGCCGAGGACGGGGACGAGGAAGGGGTCGCGGTGGAGCCGCTAATGCGATTCTTGAACCACCGCAAACGATATTCGAGGTTTCCCCCAGTGGTCTTCCGGTTGCACAAGCAGAACACGGAACCCCAGGGATTATGGAAACAGCCAGTGCGAGTGGAATCAGTACGCCGTCTGGTAAACCCCCCAGGAAACGCGCAAAGAGGGGTGAGGGAGAACGGGCGAAAGCTGCGAGAAAGCCAAGGCATGTTCCTCCCAGTTATTCTGGCATTTGCATCATGAACTGACCAATTTCTCTGGGTAATCAGAGCCTCCAAACTCGCTAAGCTGCAACAGGATGACGCAGTAAGCGTGGTCAGTGAATGTATGTCCCAAATCTTTTCCCCTGTCCGTACCAGGAAAATTCACATCGGTTTCAGCATTTGGAGGCACTGCGCCTTCTTCACCAGGAATGCGTGAACCGTTTTCAACGCCCGACCTCGACCCAGCCCCCACAATATCCCTCCCACCATCTATTGCGGACGTTCCTCCCCTCCACCTCGACCCAGCAACACCAATTCCAGTGTACCGCCTGCCTACGAAACCTTTCCTCGTCCAAGCACCCCCTAAAATCCCAAGCGGCTTTGCACTACCCAATCCACTCGACCGAGGACCACTCGCCTCAGCTCACGTTCGCCGATGGCGCACTGCCAAGCGTGCGATACGTGGTATTGCAGGCGGTCAATGGTTTGTGCAGACATGGGTTGGCGAGAAAGATAGCGCGTACGATGAAATGAGGAAGAACGGCGACTCTGCTATGGGGACGCCAGTCCCTATATCGACGCCTTACGACCCAACTATGCCCCAGAACCTCCATGGAAATTTACCGCCACTCGCACCAGCAGGGGAATCTGCACTGGAAACAGCGTCTGCTAATTTATCAGAGCATGGAGGTCCCGATCCTTACGACCTTTCGAACGAGCAACCGTCTGGTGGCACTGGGAATTCGGGAAGAAACCGTGATCCATCATCACCTACTTTTGGTCCTTCCAAGATGCACTCTATTTCAGCCCCCCTTCCGCCTCCACTGACGATCAGGCGCTCGAGGAAGAAGGCCCCACGGGCTGGGTCTGCCTCAAAGGAAAGAGATGGTTCACCGCACCTGAGTGCCGGGGGACATGGGTATGAAAATTCGAGTATGGTCCGTCAACCGTCGAAAATGCGGCTAGCAGTTTCTGCACAGGACTCTGATATGGATGTTGATGAGGGTGCTGTGTATTGAAAGTCAAGCACATTATGTCATTTTCCCTTCTTCCTTAACTTATTGATTTGGAATCTCCCTCCACGGATTGCTGTTTATCTCACGTTTTGTAGTTTACTTGAGTTGGTACATTGATAGTATGTGATATGTAGTGTCCTGGTTCGCATTGCCGGTCATCGCGCATCTCTTCGTTCGATGTGTTCACCGACAACTGATCCCACACTCGTGGAGAAGCTTTGAAAGCCCAAACCTCAAGAAGATATATAAACACTACAAAATCTACGTAATCAGTACTCGTTTACAATGTCATCTCGCTCGACGGGTCCACATCATGAAGAAACAGGTAGAGGGGACGAAGCGTTTGTGATCACTTCAGTATCTCGACCTTCACTAACTGCCAGCTCGCTCATTTTTGACTCAAGGGTCGACGTTTCTGGAGCTCCTATAGCAGTTTCTGACGAAGACTCAGACGTCCTAATATAAAAAGTAGTTCAGTACTTGTTTTTCTCCTATAATCAGACCGCTGGGGACACTTACGCAGGTCTTTCACTTCCATCTAAAGTAGCCGGCGAAGTATCGGTCCGGTCTGAAGCTTCAGTCGTAGGAACCCGAGTACCGTCTTCGGCGATGCGACACAACCTTGGATCAATGAGTTGGAGTCAGAATTCAGAATTTGGAAATTGTTTGCCATCGAGTAAGCCGAAAGGTAAATTAATACGCACTTTACGACCTGGTCCCAGTAACTCACAGGCTCGAACTCATATTCAAATTTCCCGCCAAAATCTGCATCCAACTGTTCTGCAGGAATGAGCTCAAGCAGATCAGGATTGAAGCGGATCTAACGATATTTCTTTAGAAACAGAGAGCGAAAATTTGTTTAACAGGGAAGAAGACGCACCTTATCACGAGTAACCGGATCCATGAAAGGCGCAATACCCTTATAGAAAAATGCCAGAATCATTGGCATGTTCACCACTAACCCCCTCCCTAACGTCTCCGGGTAATGCGCCTGCAAAATATGCAACACCTTCCTTGCGACACCTATAGAGGGGTTCGTCCGGAGCGTCGTAGACTTGTAGTCGACCACGATCGCGACGGACTCGACGCCGGGCGGTTGAAGGTCTTTTGCGCGTTCGAGGCACCAGACCAGGTGTCGGAGTTGGCGGGGGCTTTGTTGCGTGTTTTCGTGTCCGGGGCGCATGTAGATGACGGGTCGGCCGTCTTTGTCGAAGCCGTTTAGGATTCTTAGAGTTTTAGTTGAGTAGTTAACTACTTCAATTTCGGTCAGTAGATGGAAGGGTTCGATACTCACATCTTCCCCGACTCGCTCTCAATACGGACTTCCTCTGGAGGGATCAGGTCTGGCTTGTATTCCCTCCTCCATTCCAGCGTCGTCACCAGTCGCTTCTTTGCATCCTCTAGCTTCCACTTCGCAGCACGCATATACCGCGGGATCGTGTCTGCTTTGTCGAGCCAGCGTTTCTCCCACACGTAGTATTCATCAGTTTCCGGTAGAGAAACTTCTTTTGAGTACTGCAGATCAAGAGATATAGCGTGTAGTAGATTGGGAATCAGTGGGATGATTTGAACATATCGAGAAAATGTGTGTGCTCACCTCCGTTAGCTTTTCAATAGCACTTTGCTGTTCCTCCGAGTAGGTCCACGGTTTCACGACAGTCTCTTCGGCTGGTCCGGCATGTACAAGATTCGTCTTCACCATGGTCTTTTTCGAGTTCAGACTTCAGAGAATGCCTAGCTCAGAGCTCAGACGGTGGTTTGTCGAGTTGTAACTCGCACTTTAAGGTGATGGGCTAAGAGAAGAAAGAATGCCGGGTCGAAGAACTTGGCATGCTTACTTCCGAGATCATGCGTGATTGTCTCATACGACTTGAGTAGGTGAGGCTGATGATGAGCACCGAACGGGTGGTTGATTTGACAAAGACGCGCGCGCCGAATATCTTCATCATCATCGCCCATGCTCGGATCAACTGAGTCAGTAATTTTGACTAAACGTTAACTTCGTGTCCTCGAGCTCGATAAGGTAGGGGAAAGTTGGTTTCAACCAACCCAAGCGTGACGTCACGCTTAGCCGAGTCACAGTCCCACTTTGAGAA